>JAHWFP010068310.1:0-28985 GCA_023313725.1 Lithobius niger | reverse complement strand
CAGTCCGCACGGTAGCAACGGTACATTTGCAGCATTATGTAATGCAATAGCTGTGTCGCGTTGAGCAGGCCTCCTAGAATCGATGAGATACTTGTAATATGAGATAATGTCATCATTACCAGGGTAACGAGTCTTATTGGCCAAGGCGACCCCACAACAATAGCCCGGGCCAGACAAAGTTCGTCGGTGTTTTTGATGGTGATGACAGTTTTCTTGCTGCGAGCCCACACATCCAAATCCAAAATAGTCTTCTTACGTGGGCCTCGAATTTCTGACCAACCCTTTCCTTTTGGCACTGCCGTGGTGTGCTGGACAGACAAATTAAGGGGGAGGGTGAAATCGAACTGGTCATTAGACTGGCACTGGCTTTCTAAAATTTCTAAAATGACATCCCCCGTTAACTTGTCGTGATCCATAAATCCAGTTGAAATTGCGTTTTCTAGCTGCTCACTTTCTAACACCACACGAACTCGGCTTCTGTCAACATCGATATTTACTGGTTTGATGAGTCTAACCACGTGATCGAACGAATCACGAACATTGCGTGGTAGCTCGGCTGGCCTTGCAGTCAGACTCGGATCTAGAAATCGAAGCTCGAAATCTACAATGCTAAATTTAAATTTTGGAGAGTGATTTTTATTGATCAACGCTAATGAAAATGCTGGCGTGAGAACGGGATTGCCAAATGTTGGGCGCACACTCGGAGGTGTAGAATCATAGTCGTCATCGTCGGAATCGTCACCATGGCCGATTTGGAGTAGTTGTCTGTTTATAGCAGCTCTAACACCATCTACAAACGTTCCATTTGAGCAACCTGGCTTTGGTGAAATTGATCTTGGAGGGACACTTTCACAAGGGGGAGGGAGCACTGGTAATTGGAGCACTGGTATTTGAAGCACTAATAATTGAAGCACTGGCATTTAAATCACTGGTATTTGAAGCACTACTAATTGGAGCACTGGTAATTGAAGCACAAATTTCTGAAGCACTAATTTCCGGAGCACTAATAATTGAAGCACAAGGTGCGGGGGAGACGCACACTTCGAAAGCAATATTGGTTTCGATAGGAGGGAGCTCACATTCAATAAATTGCTCAGGTTGGGTTTGGTTAAAGGGGCCGTCGGCCAAAGCACAAACACTATTCGTGAAAATCTCCATGTCGGTTGAAAGGGAGGACACATCATTGGGTTCCGAGTTAAAAATGTCCATATCGGGCCAATCAATGTCCATAGCAAACGTTTGCATATAGTTTGATAAAACAACTGGCAAAACACTGCCTGAATCCGGCGACTCATCTTCGCCCTCGGGCGGGGGTTCTAATTTACGCTTCATTTTCCTGCCAAATTAAAAAAAAAACTACGTTGTTAAATCCGACCAAAAAATAGTTAATAACCGTTCTAATATTCATACTGTTCAAATTTGTTTTTAGCCTACACAAAAAAAACTACGTTGCTAAATGCGAATAGTTATTTACAAAAAATCGCAACTTAGTCAAAACTGTTTAGGCCTACACACGTTCGTCCTAAACTGACTGATGTTGGCTTCTCCCGCATACACTCGAAACCAGCGTTGCTAACACAGGAAAAATGAAAAGCGCTCGGATCACGGCTAAAATCGGCATGCGTCCGGGGGACGATGCTAGATACATACCACTTTGTTTTATATCCAAAGTTTTGATTTTCAATTAATAAAATAAAACTTAGTTAAATATAAAAAGAAATGCGCACATCATTTCATTTTGCTGTCGAATTAAAAAAAAAAGCCTACGTTGGGTCAACGCTAGGTCGCACATTAACTATTCAGTTTGGTAAACGCATTCGGTTTTAAAAAATAAATTCTTTTTCACAGTTCAAAACACAATTCGACAAATTTTTGTAGGCCTATTCAGTTTTCACCACAATACTTGCAAATAACACTTCTAACCTAAACCAACTTAACTGTTGTGTAAAATTCATACATCAAACCTATCTTAGTTAGCTTTCAGTTTTTCTAAAAAATAAAATCTATTAAAATAAAATATGAACACCAGTAATATTCTTCAAGCCTAGCTAACTTTTTGTAATAATGGAATTCATCTACGAGAAATACTTATCGGATTTAAATGAAGAACTGATGCTGAAGAATAGCAGCCGTGGTCGTCGTGCCGTGCGTGAAGTTTAACCCATGATCTGTAGGAGTTTAGCCGTAGGAAGAAGCAGTCGGGTCGTGGAGAAATCGGGAGAAGTCCGGTCGGTCGTAAGGTGTAAAATCAGCGGGGAAAATCAGGTTGTTACTCGGGCAAAAGCAAAGTAAGAACTGGTAACCCCAGTCCAAGGGGCGCTGTTTTATAGGTCACGGTTATCGGTGAGTCAACGTGGGGGGTGCAAGCCCTTACATGTCGCGTGATCCGGGGATTCCCCTACAGTCCTTAGCAACGCCACCTTCTAGAGCTGAATAAAGAAAAATGGCGTTGCTAACCTCGAATTAAAACAAAGTTAGTATACTGGGGTTGCCATAGCAACGAAATAAAATGATTTTCACGTGCACCAGTCGTCATGAACACAACAGCAGATTTCGTAACCTAAAGTGTTACTTCAACAACGCCACGACAGTTTGTAGTTGTTAACTACAAATTTAATTTTTTTTTTGGTGTAAAAATATGCTATTGCCATGCACACTTAAACAAACTTTACACGTGCCAGTTTCGACACGATCACAGTTAGATTACAACAGACACGATCATTACCCACCAAAAAACAGTTTATTTACGATTGATTGCTTTTTTATGCACACCCCGTAACAGCACACATAATAAGCAGCGCGTGCGATAATAAATCACGTGCGAGGCCGGTGACATTTCCCCCGTAAGAATCTACGACGGACTTTTTGCTTGTTTGTTTGGGACGGGTCTGTGGCCATCGAATAGCTCTTCAAATCTTCATAGACGGCCTTCTCGTACGTCTTACGACTTTTATGTCGAATGCCTATTCCGATTTCGAGTTTTCAACGAAAAGCATCGCTCTCTCTCGGCCAAAAAAAAAATTGGTAGCGGATGCATACACGAGAATTTGTTTTGTTTGACAACAACATAACTTGTAAAAATACATGTGTACGGTGGATTTTTAAAGCCAACTTCTTCGACTAAATAATAATAAAATGCATCATTTTCTCCAGTAATCACTCTTAAAAGGGTTACGGAGTTTTGTAAAGACTGTGGAATACTATTTATTTTCTTTCTTCATCTATTTCTTTAGATGAATCCTAGTTGGGAGGGGGAAGGGGGCCATCTTTTAGATATCTGCTAGATATTTTACACTGAACTAATTTATTATTTTTATTTGTTACAGTGTGTCAGTGATGCTGAGTGTCTGTTTGTTTGTTTTTTTTTTTTAATTTATTTTTTTATTTGTTTCAGTGTGTCAGTGATGGTGAGTGTCTGTCTGTCTGTTTGTTTGTTTGTTACGCATTTTTTTATTACCATTCTAAAATGTAATTTCCAACTCAGCTTTTAAGTCAGCTATCCTTACATGTCCAGGCATGTTGCCAAGGGGTCAGGTGCACTTGAAGGGGGAAATTCCGATGACTGGCCACAGTCCTATTGTTACCTTGATAGGGAGAAGGGGAGTCAACTTCCTGGTCCAGCTTAAAACAGGAATAAACTGCATCTTTTCCAATATTCAATCTTAAAGTGTTACAGAAAAGTTTTGCAACAGAAAGAATAATTTTATAAGAGATGATTCTTTTTTTGCTTTTAAAGGAGTGTGCCATAATTTTTATTTCTTAACTTTAAAAGGCCCATGCCATATTTCTTAAGTTTTAACAAGGGTAATAAAGTTTCGGAAGCAAGAATGGTTTTAGCTGGGGGGAGGGGAGTATCTTCCTTAGTAACCACTTGTCCAGATTTTCATGCCCACACACGTCCGGCTCATCACCTGTGTCACCCCACTTAGCAACAGCCCACCCCTATTGTTATCTGATAAAGGGGAGGGAGGGGGGATTTAAAGTCAGCTTCCTGGACCAAGTTAAAACAGAAATTATAACTGCATCTTTTCCCAGTATTAGCAAGGGTAATATTCCTTAAGTTTTAGCAAGGGTAATATTTCTCTTCTAATAGGCAAGAGTTTTGAGGCTTCATCTTTAAAATGACTGCTATTTAGGTAAAAAAATTGTTTAAAGGTAGGGAGGAGGGGAGGGAGCCATCTTTAAAAGGCTGGTACTTAGGTAATTTTTTTAAGGTAGGGGTGGGGGTGGGGAGCATTTTTAAAAGACTGCTACTTAGGTGAAGCTTTTTAAAGGTAGGGGTACGCCACGCCCCAAATTTAAAAGGTGCTATTTAGGTAATTTCTAAACGCCACCAGTGGGAGGCGGCGGGGGGCCTCGTTTAAAATGCTGCTAGTTAGGTATTTTTTAAAGAGACCTCTTTTAAATAAAAAGACTGGTAAATTTTATTTGTGCTGTAATGGCACCCTGTAGAGAGGCTTGTTTTTAATATTATTTTTTAAATATTATTTTATTTTAATTAATAGTCCTGCAGATAATTTTTTAATAGTCAACTTCCTCTAAAAACTCCATGCCTCGTGATGTCATCTCCTTCAACTCCAATCTTCTCTTTAAGACCAACAACTCAGCCCTTTCTTCCAACTTGCAATGGTGGTGTAGTGGGTTAGTGCGTTAGTCAGTAAGTCATCTGATAACCCAGCTGGTGCTGGTTTGAATCTCGCCTTAGCCGAGAAAAAAAATTTTTCTACTGATTCAATACTAATTTAATAAAACAGGAAAAAGAAAAGAAGAAACGAAGGAAAATAAAAAATGGAGGACGAATAGGAGGAAAGAAAGGTAAGAAAAAATGGCGCCCACTTTCATGACGTCACAGGGGTGCAGGTCAACATCCGCCTTCTCAATTCCGGGAAATTTACTGCGACTACCCAGCGGATTAACGATGACGTCATCGGATTAAGGCTTACACAATAGGGGAGGTGGGAGGGGGGGATTAGCCACGCCCATTTCTATTGTCTTACGCCAGTTGGGCATACATCTCTCTCACACTACGTGTGTTTAGATAAAATTTTTTATCCTGGCTTGTTTGAGTTTTACGACAGACTTGGTGGTAGCCACCAAGTGATTGTTGTGACTTAATTAAAAAGACATGTCTTCAGACTAATATCGATCATCCTGCTTGAAATAGCTTTTGCGACATTTACATAAATTAGAGTGAATGTAGCAATCGTTTTTCTCACGAGGGAAAAATAGAATGAAAAAGAATCCCGTTTCAACATTTTCACACATCTGAACTGATGTTGTCAAATTCAGTCATACAGGAAACCAACTGGGAGGAATGTTCCTTTAACTGAACAAAAAACATTGGAGCTCGTATCCTCAGTGCTGGAGCAAAAGGGGGCGAGGGGGGCCACCCCGGGTGCTGAAAGGGGAAAGGGAGCAGAAAATGCATCCCCCCACCCAACAAAAAAATTGGAAAATATGTGAACTTTAATAAATGATCTTTGGCGAAGCCTAGCCCAAATGAAAATTGAATTTGTATTGCAGCAGTAGTTTATGATAGAGGTACGTTCTGACTGGCACGAAAAACGCACTAGAACATATATGTGGCAACAAATACTTAATTTTCAGCCCAGTATTTGGGGCTTATTCACAGTAAAACTGTTAAAACACTAAAAAAAGTGGGAGCTGCCACCAATTGTGGACTTCTCACAACCGCCATGTTGGAAAATCATTCAATATGGCGGTTGCATGAAGTCCACAATTTGTGGCAGCTCTTTTTTTTTTATGTTTTAGTAATTTTATTCTGAACAAGACCAAATTCCGGACCAAAAATTAAATATTTCTTGCCAAATTCATGTTCTTGTAAGTTTTCTTGCCAGTCAGAAGGCTCCTATCTTTCGAATGTAGACAAATACGTTTCTCTCACGCCTACCTACTTACCCCTTCATGTTGTGTTTTCAGTGCGTTGGAATTATCTCTGTGCATTGGCACCGTGATAGGTTCATTTTTGGTAGATTTGGGAAGAGAGGGAGGGGAAGGTTACAATCTGCTGTATACAGCGATAAGGCGGGCACTCAATGAGCTGCTGGCCCCTGGCGCACAAACGCCTTGCTCCGGCTCTGCGCATCCTTATGAACTCACAGCTGTGCTGTTGTGAATGCAAACATAATAAGACACGGATTTCACTCGAACAAAATGAAGTATAATTTGAATTATATTTGAATAATTATATTGAACTTGTTCCAATTCCTGGGAACAAGGATTGCTTTTATTCCTTGGTAAAGTGAATGCAATTTGTATATAAATTGTGCGATGTCTCTGAGAGTGTGTTTAATTTGTTACAGTCGTTTTCTTTGTCTTGGTTAGTGGGTTTGCTATTCGGGGATTTGTTTTTTTTGGTTTTTTCCATTTAATTGGAGTTCAAATTGTAGTTTGTTTCGTTCGAGTGAACTCTAATCATATCAAAAACCAAAACTGGTAAAAAGAAACGCCAAGTTCCGAATGGTTCGTCCCTTCAAAGGAGTGATATCAACACACCAAAACATTCGCCAAGTTAATCGCACTAACTAATAGTTCGAAGGTTAAATGAAAACTAGAACATCGATACTTTCGGTAGCAATGTTCACGTTTTCATTCAACGTCGAAAGTATTATTCGGTGTGATTAAGTTGGCAAATGTGTTGGTGTGTCGACATCACTCCTTTGACGGGCCGAATCATTCGGAACTTGACGTTTCGTTTTACCAGTCTTGGTTTTTGATATGATATCACTTCTTTTTTTTTTAATTGTGTATTAGGCTCAACTCAACTAGCTTGCAGATGTGTAATGTGCAACGTCAACTATTGCTTTAATGTCCATTTTTCCAATATTTTAATTTCGTATCACTTCCTGAGAGGCCGAACCATTCTCAACTTAGTCACCTCTTTACCAGTTTTTGGTTTTGTTTTAATTTTGTTTTAATTTTTTTTTATTTAGTTCATATCACTCCTTTGTGAGGCTGAACCAGTCTCAACTTGTTTGCCTCTTTACCAGTTTTTGGCTTTATTTTGATACTTTGTTCGTTTTTCGTGAATTAAACGTAGACACAATTGCTTTGGCAACGTTGTTTAGCTTTGTGACGACACACTAGCGTGTGCATAGATACGCACGTCAGTATAAACGTCGTTATTGTCATTGCTGACAATACTAACAATGGTTATAACAATACTTTTGTACTTACGTGCCCTCCCATGCCTTCCCCGTTACACCCCCAGGCTCCAAACCACAAAAGTGTGCAGTTCGTATCGTAATGCAGCCATTCGTCCAATTTCATAGCTGGAAGCCTTCCTGTTATCTCGGTATCGATGAATAATTGTGATTGTTAAACCCATTTACAAGGGAAAAGGTCTTCCTGAAAATGAAAGCTCGAGCTACCGTGGCATTAGCATATTGTCTATCTGGGCTAAATTACAGGACACTGTGATCCTGAATATTGCGCTCAGAACCACGAAAGTTGTGTAGATACGTACGACCCCAGCACAGTGGCAAGTCACGACTTATGACGTCACAGGTCACGTGACCAACCGGAAGTGACGTCACGACCCAAGATGGCGGCACCCATGGGATGGTGTCAGTTTCGGTTTCGGACGTGTCTAGACACGTTATAGTTCATTTCAAACTAAAAAGTAAACTAACAACGGCTTTCGAGCTACATCCATCACACACAATGGTAATGGTATATAAGGCCTGAGAAGCAATGCAACCGTATCAGTAAGAGACAAGATGTCCATTAACCCTTTGGCGACCACTACGAACGCATGCTCGTAGTAATGCATGTCGTAGTCTGGAACCACTACGAGCATGCGTTCGTAGTCGATCTCTTCATTGCTTTTGCATTTTTTTTGACGTCACACGCAACCCTGGTTCGGCAGAAACAACAGCCTTCTGTATGTTGCTTGTCTTCTGCATATATTATCTTGTGTATGACGTCACAGAAAGTTGTGCAAAACGTAAGCATGAATAACGATAAACGTGACGTACGCAAACACTGTTTTAGGGTGGCGTTTTTGGCTCGAATTCATTCATACATCGTGGTTGTCAATCGTGTTTACGTGTTGTTTTGTAAAGGTTTACTGCAGAAATGAGCGATCAGGACAGTTCAGAAGGGGATATTAGTGACTTTGAGTGGGATGGATCCGAGGTTAGTGATTCGGGTGATGAAACGTTTAGTGAAAGTGATGAAGAAGAAGCAGCGGAGAATTCGGCGCTTGTCATTGATGGTTGGGATTTGCTTAGTGATCCATTTGGCGATCGCCGTGAAAATGATCTGCCTGAATACACTCCGCCTTTTGAAGGATTTCATCCTGCAACTGATTTTTCTGTGCTGAAAACACCGATGGATTGTTTCAATGTTTTTATGTCCAAAAATATATTTGAACACCTGTGTAATTGGACGAATAAACGCGCATCAGACTATTTTGCTGCAAAGCCAGAAAAAAAAACCAAGTGTCAGGGTTGAAGTGGATAAACGTGTTTTGTGCCTAAATGAAGGTATTTGTCGTTCTTGTGCTGTTGATGGGAGTTATTAGGCTTCCAAAAATGTCTGACTATTGGTCCACTAGTTTATTGGTAACTGGGTCACCAGTATTTACAAAACAAGTCATGAGTAGAAATCGATTTGTGTCAATTCTAAAGTTTTTGAGATTCTCCGACCCTGCTCTGGCTAACAAGACTAAGCCACTATCTAGATTAGGACAATTCATGGCTATGGTGAAAGAGGTTTCAATGAATATTGTCGACCCAGGACAACATATTGCTGTTGACGAGTCATTAGTACTATACAAAGGCCGTTTGTACTTCAGACAGTACATCAAGACAAAACGTGCACGATTTGGCATCAAATTGTTTTGTTTATGCCCTAGTAATCCTGACATGAGAGGTTATACATGGAATTTTTGTATATACATTGGTAAAGACCTATATGGAATTCCTGCTCTCCCTGATAGTGCTACATTATCGATTTCAGAGCGTGTAGTTGTGTATTTGGCTCAAAATTTGTTGGACCAGGGCAGGCATCTTATCCTCGATAACTGGTACATGTCCGTTAGGTTAGCACAATACTTACTAGAACATAACACCTTAGTAACCGGTACAATTAGACAAAATAGAGGTTTGCCTAAAGATACACTGACAGGTACTCTCCAGCCTTCCCAATCATGTTTTTTACGAAAGGGTGATATGTTGGTAGTGAGGTACATGGACAAAAAAAGGGTGAATGTGCTTAGTACAAAGTACACTGCTGGATTCATGGAAAAGACGCGACGACTAGCAGGCGGAAAACAGCAGTTTTTGAAAAAACCATTCCACATTGAGAAATATAACCAATACATGGGTTCAGTTGATGCAGTGGACCAGAATATAGAGCCCTATGACCCGGCCAGGAAGAGTTATACCTGGTTTAAAAAAATTGGTGTGCATATCATATCGCGACTGCTGCTGAATGCCAAAGTTTTATACGAGCACTCTGTGGACGAAACTGTACACTTCAGGGATTTTATACAGCAGTGTTGTCATGAAATTTTGATGGAAAATTCTATTTGTTATGTGGCCCTGAATTGTGTTGAAAACCCAGTAGTGTCAGCACCTAAGGCTCCAATGACACAGATTCATGCTTTGGTGCCAATTCCTCCAACTGACAAGAAAAATAGGCCTACAAAACCTTGTCGCATTTGCACCAAATTAAAAAAACATAAAGATGTGCGAAAAATGTGCAGTGGTTGTGTTGGCAACCCAGGCTTGTGTAGCATTGAACATTTCGATCAGTTTCACCAGCAGCAGCAAGAGTAGGCTAGACTGCACAATGGCAGCATGATTAGGCCTTAGTGTAATTTCTTCGTTAGTCACATATCCAACACTACATAGTTTTTGTGCATCATTAGTACATCATTTGTATGGAGTTTTTGTGCATCATTAGCAGCTAGAATAATTTGAGGGCGAATTCCACTGCCTGTGAATAAAATGAAATTCTGCATTTTTGTTGCATCATCAACATAAGCAGAAATTCTAGTGTTTGTGTAGAAGTGTTGTGCAGCAGTATTGTGCAGCAGTTTGTGCAGTGTTGTGCAGTGGATTTCAAGTAATGTGCAGTAAATATTCAGTGCCTCTGCAGTAGTTGTATGGAAAGCCTTGGGTTACCAACCGAAGCAAGTAAAAGGTAAGTGAAAACACCTTTTTTATTCTTTTGTTTTGGGGGCTTTCCTGCATGACTGCAAACCTGGTTCCTGAGATGCAACAATGCTTTCCATGCCTGGTCGCCAAGGGGTTAATCTGTACACACCGTCTGGACGAGAGAAGACCTACGAGGGAAGGTGGGAACACAAAGGAACGTTAGATGCGCACAAAATGGCTGAGGCTGAATTTTTTAGATGTAGATATGTAGTCGATAAAATGGCCGAATCTACTGATTCGGTCATGTGTTCATATTGTGAATCACGCATCTATAATTGGCAACCTGGACAGGACCCATTGGAAGAGCACAGGAAAAAATACAGATATTGTTCATTTCTAAAACAATTTCCAAAAGGTAACGATTACGTTGAAGAAAAAGAAAAGGAAGTAATGTACCCCCAAGGACAGGACGAATGCGATTGTGGATGTAATAACCTATGGAACCGAAGCACACGCCCTCTGTGATCATTCAGTTTCAACAAGACTAAGAAAAGGATATTCGTGGCTACAGTCCTTTATGCACTCCTGGCAAAGAAATTGTATAAGCAGATAGAATATAAATGTATGACATTCAGGCATGTAATCATATGAACCGAACTACGTCAAGACGTCACGATAGAATTTCATAAAAATTTCGTAATCTATCTGCAGATAGTGGTGGTGTGTTTGATGATTACCGACACAGGATTGCTAATTCACAGTGTGACCAAAAGAAACAAAGGGAGTTTTACCGTTTCACCAGGATGTAAAGAAGAAAACTACATTGACAACGCAATTGTTTTAATGGCTGGCTGTAATGCAAAAAAACCAACTGACATATATTCCGAAATGATACATTACGATGCATCAACCAAGTGTGTTATTCCTTTAACGAAATACGCGAGTGACAATTTGCATATTCATTTAGGTGCTGCGTTAGCACGCGATGTAAACAACGGTAGCAGTCAATAAAAAATGTGTATCAAAGTATCCTGTGTTGTTATTTATGCCCTAAAGGCATGCCAACGCATCGTGACTTACTTCCCTTTAATGCGTTCCTTTATTCTTTCTATTTCACTTCGCCCGGGGGGCTAAGAGCGTCACGATATACGTGATGCTATCAAAAAACAATAAAGTAAAAGTTAAGCTCTAACGCAAACTCAAGTACAGAAAATGTGAGCTGAATCGTAGAAACACAGCCTTTATAAAGCCACAGAAAAAAAAGAAGGCCAAACAGACAGGGCGCCGAAAGACGTAAAACAACGCCTAATAAATATGTAAATACATAATGACAGAGCTGGCCGAGCTCCGGGAACGTCCGTGACCCGAAAGCAACAAAGCACTTACAAAGGAAGTTCGAATAGAAATGCAGAATGTTCCGGAATAAATACGGGCATTGCAATACATAAAAGCGTAATGCCGTACGCGTGATTTGTAGTAAACAAAGAGGAAACCAAGGCCAGGTGTGATATTACTGTCACTACACGGATATACACGTAAGGTTAATAAACACAACCTACATAAGGCTTTTGTGCGGACCAAGGCTGTCAGCATCACGGATGTACGTGTAAGGGCATACATGTAATAAAAACAACTTAAGTAAAGAACCAATGCCGTACAGTTGGGACGCTAAGAAATTCCGTATATAAGGGCCCGTTTGAGAGCAGCTAGTCGTACTCGGACGGCACCTCGCAGCGAGATAACTGGTAAGCATACATATTGTTTTCTTTTTTTATGAAATTTAAACAAACTGTGCTTATGGTTAGACAAATGGAAGTTACAAATATAATCCTACATCGTACAGAGCACTATTTATTCAAGTAATTAACGGTTGAAGGGATACTCCCTCTCTCTCTCTCCACCTACCCTTTATAACACTCCTGTTAGAAAAGGTTTTTCATACTATCAGTTTTGAATCAATATGACAGACACGTTTGTTTTTTCTTTCTTTCGTAGATGAACAGATTATTAACGTTATTATTGTACTATTTTGGTCACTCTGATATGGCAGCCGAAATGTTTCCTTTGAAACCTGAAATGGTGATAGATTTAAAGCACGATCTGTACTTAACTTGCTCCGTGTTCGACGGCGTTATCAGAATCCATATTCGAAAGTACGTTGCATCATCCATATCTTACCAACCTACTGGTAAAGGAGTATGCTTCAGCATACCAGATTGGTATCAAATGGTACAGTCGTTCGACCGTTGGTCGACTCAATTAAGCGGCTCACGTTCGGCGGAAGCGTTGTACACCACGCCTAAATTTGGCGTGAGCTACTGTACCGTAGATGGGGAGAAACGCATTAGTTTTGTGATGCAAAATAAAAAAAAACCATTGATATTTCGGTCGAGCAGTTTGGCATTATCAAAGCGTCCTCGGATCGAATCGGGGAGTGGGTCAATTTATTAACTTAAGATTCGCGAGTACAACATGCCATATTCGACCAATAATAACGCAATAATAATCGTATATAATAACACTCGAGAAAAAGACGTCAGTCATTCATCGTTGAAAATCTCACCATGACGGACGTGGAAACTGCCAGCTCCCAAAGTTCCCAGCTCCCGTAAAACGCCGGCGAAAGAATCCCGCAACAGCCGGCACGTTCCTCAGCTACGGCGCACACATCATCTCACCCAATACCGACAAGAACTTGTGCGCCACCATTATCGACGCCCTGACCGGTGAATTCCAATTGAAATCGTACTGCGTCGGCTCACAGCCCGGAGGTGTGCAGTTCTATTTTCGTTTTCACACGCCGCAAAATGAAGATACAGTGATGAGTATCTTAAAGACTATTTCGACTAGTGCCATTTTAGGAATAAAACTGTTGAAGACAAAAACCACTATACGTAATGTTTTAATGGACATTTACAAGAACGATCCAATGCCAGTAGAGAACCTGACAGACGAAGATAAATTTGTACTACCATTCGAAACACTTCTTCCAGCCTGGTTAAGTAAACGCACCGAAAGAGTTTTCGACTTGTCCGACCCATTTATCGTGAAATATGCTCAATTTTACCCATATTTAGCTGCGAGAGTGATTAATAGCAGTTACTACAATTCTCACGATTGACGTCTGTAAATTTCTCAATGAATAAATAACAAAAAAAAGAAGCATTAACAACAAAAATGAACGTGTCTGCGTGTTTTCTTTTATTGAATAGTATGTAAAATAGATATTATGAGTTGTTGTCGTGTAGAGAGGCTTAAACTAAATGAACTTACAATTTAAACCACACGAAATAAATTTTGTTCTCAGGAGTGGTATAAATGGGAGTGGGAGTCGGGAGTGGCGTCACTCATGGATGCGAGGCTGAAACATCCCGCCAACTATTTTTTTGTGGGTCCTACGTTTTCTGGCAAGAGTACAGCTACAGCAAAATTGATTTTAAACTCTCAACACCTTATCGACCCACCCCCGACCAGCGTTACTTATTGCTACGGGGAAGATCAGCCTCTTTTTAACGTTTTGAGGAAAACCAGCCCGATTCCCATTCAATTCCACTCTAGATTTAACCAAGATATTTACGACAGTCTGCCACATGACTCGATCCTGATTATCGACGACTTACTTCACCAGCTACCTGTCAGCCTCATTAATAACGTTATTCTAAGGGGCACGCACCATAGAGGCATATCCGTCATTAACGTCGTTCACAACCTGTTTCTCAAAACGTTAAGAACTATCTCGTTAAATACGCAGTACTTTTTTTGTGTTCAAATCAAACCGAAGTCTCGACCAATTACAAGTTTTGGGTCGTCAACTGGGAGTAAACAACGACTTTATAACTTCCATTTACAAGGATTCGACCAAAGAACCCTACGATTTTTTACTCATTGACGTCCATCCGTCCACTCCCGAAGCGTTAAAATTCCGTTCAAACATGTTTAAAATACCAATTACGGTGTACCTGCCTACGTAGTATGGCTGAGAGAATCGTAGATTTCATTCCATTACTAGAATTACTGCGTTCGAAAGCCACCTCTCAGCGCATCAAACGCATTTTACTCAATTGCCCCGAAGTGCGACAGGTGCTGTGTTTAGCTTCCCTAAACTTGTTAAAGGGCAGAGTACCTTTAACGGAAATTCAGAGAAGAACTCTCAAGAAATACAAAAAGATGCTGCTAAAACTATCTTCTAGAAGTTGCGGTGAGAAAGAAAAACAGGAACATTTAGTTAAAAATCAAAAGGGTGGATTTTTAGGGGCGCTGCTAACGCCTGTGCTCAGTCTACTAGGTGGTTTATTATCTGGTTGATAGAAAAAAAATGTATAAACGCATGCAGCTGGTCCCTATGGGTGTATCAGTCAGGCACGAAAGGACCATCCCCCACCCCAGGTCGCAATTTACCCAGCCGCTCAATAACTTGGACGATTCCATGAGAGAGGTGTTGGCTAATCAAACCCTTAGCGAATACGACAAATCCAAGCTTTACACTCAAATGCTGCAACGTTATCTAGACGTTGACAAAAAAGTATGAAGCTGATGCGTTAAAAGTGATGCTAGCATCTTCCAGCGCCCCTACAACTACGGCGCCCCAGGCGGCCGCGGCCGGGCAGGTGTCTGCCGCTGGCTCCGCCAGCGCAGCTGGGCGGAGCAGAAGTAGCAGCAGTAACTACCCATCTACGTCTAGCACCTTGGAAGGAGAGGAATTTAAACCGGACGTTGAATTTAGGCCCAACATGTCCGTTTCACCTCAAAAGTACAGAGGTCGAATCAAGCGGTTTTTAGACAGCGGTGACGTGGAGTACGACGCTAAGGGTCAGCTGATACACGACGGTAAAAGCGATCGAAGGTTCGAACGTCGTAGATTTAATTCTCGGCTCAATAACCGAAAATAAGGCGCTTAGAAAAAAAGTGAAGAAACTCCCAGGTTGGCAATTTATTCGATCCTACATCCCACGCAAGACGGCGTTGAGACGTTCTACAGCGTTAAGTGTACCTCATAGACGGTATATAGACGAGGTACCCCCACCCCTCGGGTATTTGGGATCCTGAGCAGGCCTCCGGGACGTCCCCTAGCCCATGTCCGTTAATAGATTTTGAAGATGAGCCAAAATCGACCGAGTGGGACAATGATTTCCATTAATAACATTTTAAGGTCTGTTTATTTCAATCCACGAGATGAAGGTTCTTTCGGAGGAGTGACTAGACTGTACAAGTCCGTGAAAGACAAGGGCCACAGAATTTCGCTCAAGGCTTTTAAGAACTGGTTGGCTGGCGAAGCAAATTATACGTTGTTTAGACCTATTAAACGTAAATTTGAACCAACAGAGTTAGGGTGGGAGGTATAGATAAAATATGGGGTTTGGATCTCGCTGATGTCTCGAATTTAGCTCAGTGGAACGACGGCGTTACTTTTTTATTGATCGTAATTGACGTGTTTACGAAAGAAGCTTTTGCTCTACCTTTAAAACGTAAAGACGGGATTTCGGTGAGTCGTGCCTTGACAGAATTATTTAATGAAAATCTAATTTATCTTGAATAATAAATTAAAAGGACGTGCAGAATTATTTTCTTGAGAAGCACAAATTAAGAAAGTATTGTTTTCATGTAAGCTCAAGTTAGTCCACAGCACACCTGCATTTATCAGTGGGCCTAATCCACACCTGCATTCCTCATTAGGCCTAATCCACACCCTCTCTGCTAAATATGAAGACACAATCAAATAACCCTTGGGTTTCTAGGTCTTACCTCTTTTATTCTTCTAGAGGTCACAACAACAAAAGGAGTACACTGTCTTATAGCATATTGTAGTCTTCAAAACATGCTTAGGCATAACTACAGAACAGTTCTGGAATTGACAAACCAAATTAGAGACTTATAAAAAAACATGTCTACCCTCCAACATGACCAGGGCAGGAAGAAGAAACGAATGCAAAGTCACATGATCACATACACTGTATGATGGGAAAGAAACCCAGTGAGATATGCTCACTGGGCCCATGAAGCTTACATCTCAGCAGGCCATGAAACTTAAACCCAGATTGTATAGATCAAGGCCATCTGAGACGGAAACTACAAAAACGTTATTTCTTCCTGATGCTCTGTACATTTGTACATCAGGACATTGAGAACTGAGTGAAACCTATACAACATTTAATAGGGGGCGCGTGCCAGTGGCCGGGTGGATGGATCACGGAACCGACTTCCTAAACGCACCGGTAAACAGGGTATTTAAGAGGTTTAACGTACATCATTACGTCACGCAAAACGAAAACATAAAATGTAGCCCAGCCGAACGAGTAATTAGAACGCTGCGCGCGAGAATCAGTCGTTATTTACACGCCAACAACACCTACAGATATATAGACGTTTTGCAAGATATAATGCATGCTTATAACCATTTGTATCATAGATCCATTAAAATGAAACCGATACAGGTAAACGAAGGTAATAAGGGAGAGGTTTTCGTTAATCTGTACGGGGGTAGTGGGGGGTTTGCTATAGGTGAGCCGGTTAGAATGGGACTTAGAACTAGGGTGTTTGACATAGGCTACACTCCAAATTGGTCGGAGGAGATTGTGTATATTAAAGGCAAAAATCGTAAACATCCCATTCGTACTTACACAGTGAGCGATTACGACAACCAAGATATTTTGAGCACGTGGTACAAACAAGAATTACAATCGGTAAAACCCCCGGAGCTATACTTTGTTCCACATTATGCTTTCAGAAAACTGACTGTATGAAGCCACGTTTTCTTCCACTACGAGTGCAAAAAAATCCGTAAACATCCCATTCGTAAACTCTAACAATAACTTTGTTGAGTCTACAAGTGTGATATCCACCTGTTTTTGCACTCTTAGTGCAAGGAAACGAGTCGTCATCCAGTCAGTTTTCTGAAAACATAATGTGGAACAAACTATATATAAAATCGAACGTGTGCTCCGTACCAGGAAACGTCGGGGGCGCACCGAACATTTTGTCAAGTGGCTAGGCTACCCCGATTCTTTTAATTCTTCGGTTACCGATCTAGATACGATTTAAATATGAATGACGGATTTTATCTGTGTCTTCCTAGCAACGCGTCTATGGATCTTTATCCAAAAAACACCTTGCAAAAGTATACCGTACAATTAGCCGAACCGATCCATTTGGAGAAACAGTACGAAGTAGCCTTGTGTCAAATATCATTTCCCAACAATTTTAATACTAATAGAAACACAATAGAATTGACCAACGACGATGGTGCTAATCTCGTGCATCAAAACTCAAACATACCTATTTATAGATTAAGGTGCATTAGGGCCGGCCCTTATTACGGAACTCTGAACGATTTAGCCTCGGATATTAACGACGAAATTAAATCGTTTAGAAGTAGAGGTGAAGCCAAACTTTCTGCCGGTGAGCTCCCCCTTCCTAAAATAGCCTATAATGAACGTGACAGAAAGTTTAAAATTAGACAGTGGCAGTCTGACAAAGGAATACTTACCTCATTTTATTGGGTAGCTTAGTTGAAAAATTTGGATTTAAGAGCTCCGATTTTATCTGGATTCCACACGCTTTACAAGTTTGGGGATCAGTGCAGGATTATCACAATAGCGCCATTAAATCTTTGTGGGTATACACCGATATTATTACGCCGCAATTTGTAGGTGACATTAAAGCGCCTTTGTTACGAATCGTTAACGTCGAGGGTGAAAAAGAGGAAGATACGAACGCGGCATTTTACAGGCTGCATTATTATCCTTTATTAACCGAAACAATACATAATATTAATATAGTCGTCAGAACAGATACTGGAGCTCCCATACCTTTCGGCTTCTCTGATCGTGTCGTCGTTACCTTGCACCTCAGACCTATAAAAGCGTAGGTTGGCTTCGTCGTCTCGTCAGTCACCATGAGGTATTCGTGTCCGTATACTAATTATTACGCCGGTCATGGAATCGGCAGTTTATTCAGCTCTTTAAGACGTATGGCCATGCCCTTTTTAAGAAGCATAGGTAGCTATTTTATTAGAAAAGCCCTTAGTACCGGCGTTGGTATAGGAGCGGATTATTTGGCTGGGAAACGCTTTCAAGACGCAGCTAGAGATCGATTAAACGAAACTGCCAGCGACATAATGAGTGATATAGGAAAAAAACTGCAAGGGGGGTCGGGGTTGAGGGGTCCCTGTATGAAGTTAAAACGTAAGCGTTTGGGTGAAGGAAAAACGACCAAGAAAAAAAGAAAGATCACTATTAAAACTGTTTTAGATTAAGGGGGATGGAACCTCTATATAAACCTGAGCTCTCGCCAGTCAACCACTCATTATTCAGCCACCATCATAAGTATTCTAAGCCCATTTTCCTGCGAGTGTTTGTTGAGCCCTCTGGACTTGTTTTCTGTGCAACCGACGCAACTTTCTATTCAAAAAACGAAATATGAAGAATATCGACCGGTGGTGCCATTTGCGGCTGGTCAAGTTATGGATTTCACCATTCCCGGAAGCGAAAGTAGCGTGGACCTCTCACAGACTTTATTGTACCTCAAGGTACGTGTGCTCGCCGGTGACGGAACCGACTTGACGGCTGCCCAAAGTGCTCAAGTCAACGAGTCTAATTTATGGCTGCAATCTATGTTTTCTCAAGTGGACATTTTTTTAAATGAAAAATTAGCGAGAGCACCAACAACAACTACGGATTTAAAGCTTTCCAGCAAACGCTACTGAGTTATTCTTCCGAAGCTAAAAGCACTCAACTGTACGCTGCAGGGTGGGGCACCGCCGTCCAAAGACAAGGACGTATCGCCGAAAGTGCACAAGTGGAATTAATGGGCCGAGTGCATCACGATCTAACCATGCAACCGAGACTGATTTTAAACAATACAGAAATAAAGTTTTGTTTCGTTCCCCATAGCCCCCTTCCACTTATATTTGAACGCAGCAGGAATAGCCGCCAACGTCAATCCTATTGTTGAGTTTCTGGATGCTTCACTACACGTACGTAAAGTAACGCCTTCTCCAAACATTTTATTGGCGCACGCTCGCGTGCTGGCCGATTCTTCGTCAGCAAAATATCCCTATAGAAAGACTGAACTAAGGACCCACACTTTGGTGCAAGGGGTGAGAAGTGGACAGGTGGATAATCCTTTTAATGGCAACGTTCCCAGCCGAGTAATCGTCGGCATGACGAGACACGTAGCTTACAACGGCACGTACGCTAACGATCCCTTCTATTTTGATAACTTTGGACTCAATTCCATTACCCTTTCCGTCGATGGTGAAATATTTAATGGAAAACCGCTCAGTTTTGTCTTTGACAACAACAATTACGTAAACGCTTACATGTCGATGTATAGCGGTTTAGGCATGTCTTTTCATAATATTGGGAATGGCATTACTTATGAGATGTTCCCTGCTGGACATTGTTTATTCGTTTTTGACCTTACAGACGATCACCACGCCGACGATTCCCCTCACGTGTCCCTAGTGAAAAACGGTGTTGTGAGAATTGAACTGACATTTGCTGCAGCTTTACCTGAAACCGTTACCGTTTTGACCATCGGCGAACACGAAGCCATCTTGCAAATTGACGAAAGAAGAAACGTTTTGTCAAGGGAATGATCACCTCCGAAATTAACGCCACTTTGAGACCTAGGTGCGCTACGTTCTTGGGCACCTTTCCTTTAAATCACGTGCCGAACCTTCCCGAATGGTCAGTCGTAAATTTAGATACTTGCAACCGGCCCGGTAGTCACTGGGTCGTTTTGGGCACGTGCGAATATTTCGACCCCTACGGCTTGCCGCCCTTGTCAAGTTCGACCGTTAATTACTTGAATAAACATTGCTCTAAGCAGTGGTGGAGTAACGACGTACAGTTTCAAGCATTCAATACACGAGTGTGTGGACATTATTGTATTTATTTTATTTTAATGAGGTGTTTGGGGCATTCTGCCGAATCTATTGTAACCAGTCTTAAAGCTCGAACTAACCCAGATCAGTTTGTGTATAAATTTGTAAAGGCTCTAGGCCAATAAAATTAGTGGAGAAAATGTCAGCGTTTGTTCGTGTGTTTTTTTCATTTCATTGTTTGTTTATTTTGTTTACTCAATGTAGGCCTACATATAAATGGACGTGTCGGTTGCTCGGCTCTACTTTTTCTCCTTTATTTTCAGAAAAATGGTTCATCAATGCGCAGTTTGTGGGAAGACTTACGCCACTGCCAGTGGGTTATCCAAACACGTGAGACGACTACCACATCCATAGGCCTTTCGTTTGCGATACCTGCGGTGAGTCTTTTATGACGGGTATCAACTTGAGACGTCACCGCAGGTGTCATCTCATCACCTGCACCGCATGTAGGCAAACTTTTGAAACGGAGGACACGTTCGTCCAACATAATGCCCTGCATCATTCCTCCGTTCCAGACGTAGACGTTGGTCCTTTACAAATCCAGGCCTCAGCATTTAAAAACTTTTTTCAACGCTATGTGTACACCGTGCCTTCGTCTACACTCAGCGTTGATGAGTATTTTGACACTTTTCGTTACTACCTAGTTCAGTTGTTCGCCATTCTGCAAGGTCGGCTCACCCAATTCAAGTTTATTTTGTGTCTGACTTTAATATTGGAGAAATTAGGCCCCGAAGGCGAAATGGTGACCATGACAACTTACCTTTGCAGCGCAGCGTTACCCATCCTTTCTCCCGACTGTATACAACTTGCAATTGCCATCGCCATCGCCAAAATCGTTCACCAATTGGACATTTTCTATCAATACGGCTCCGGTTGGGTGGTGTCGAAAATTGAGCGTTGTGATATACACGTCGGGAAATACACTCCTCTCTCCGGTGGGTGCGGAAATGTTTCATTGGACAAATACTTAACGAACAAACACGCCGTTGTTAACGTTAAATGTAACGATAACAAATGTTTTATATATTCCGTGTTGGCAGCGCTCTATCCTGCTCCTCGTAATCCGAACAGAGTCAAACACTATACGAGGTACGAAGACACCCTCGATTTAACTGGTATCAGTTTCCCCACCCCTGTGCACTAAATACCCAGATTTGAAGCACAAAATAACGTTGCCATTTATTTATACGGATATGAAGATCGTACCATCTTTCCCATTCATTTCAGTAAACATGAGAACTGCCCTGAGGTGAAGCTACTCTTGGTTCGGGGGCAGCACTACTGTTACATCAAGGACTTTTATCGTTTAACTCATACTGAAAATACGAGATACGTTTGTCCGTATTGCCTATCTCCGTTTTGTCACGTTGACTCTTTAAACAAACACTTACTTATCTGTAAATCCTACGAAGCCCAACACACGGTTATGCCTGAGAAAGAAAAGGCATTCATGCAATTCACGCGCTACGACAGACAATTATGCCATCCGTACGTCATGTACGCAGATTTTGAAACAATATTGGCACCCATTAACACTTGTCAACCAAACCCATCATCATCGTTTACCCTTAATACCCAATCGCACGTTCCTTGCGGTTTTGCTTACATTATCGTAGGCCCTGACGGTGAAGTCCATTCGCAACGTGTGTACAGGGGTGAGGACTGCGTAGACGAATTTTTCAAGTCCATAGAACACGAATACGAAGTCATTCGTTATATCAAGCCTGAAATTGCACAAATGTTGTATAATAACGACGATCATGCTAATTTTACTGCGGAGACTCATTGTTATATTTGTGATGAACCGTTTGTGAATCCCTTTAACGTCAAGGTACGTGACCACTGCCATCTTACCGGTCGTTATAGGGGTGCCGCTCATGACAAGTGCAATCTTTATTACAAGTATAAAGATGAGTTTCCTATTGTATTCCATAATTTAAAAAATTATGATTCGCATTTACTGGTTAGGGGTTTAAATTATTTCGGTGATAAAAACATATTTGTCATTCCACAAAATACCGAACGCTACACTGCTGCCAATGTTGGTCCCTTTAAATTTATGGACTCTTTTTCTATTTTTGTCTTCGTCTCTGGGTAATTTGGTAGACACTGTTACCGAATCCCCATTTTGGAACACGTTTTTCCGACCATTCATCATTTGTTAAAGAGGAAAGGCGTGTACATGTACGAGTATGTAACTGATTTTAGTAAGTTTGAAGAAACTCAGCTTCCTCCAAAGGAAGCCTTTTATTCCCGTTTAACCAACAGTCACATTACCGACGATGATTATTCGTACGCCCATACCATTTGGGACGCTACTAATTGCACTACGTTGGGTTCCTATCACGACTTGTACGTTTTAGTAGATGTTGCTTTGTTAGCCGACTGCTTCGAGCACTTTAGAACCATTTGTATGAAAGTATCATTTGGACCCTTGCCATTTTTACACCTTGCCAGGGTTAAGTTGGGAAGCTGCTCTTCGTCTAACTAAAGTTAAATTAGAGTTGCTTACTGACGTTGATATGTACAATTTGTTTAGTAAGGGAATACGTGGTGGGATTTTCATTATTCCCAAACGGTATGCCAAAGCGAATAATCGTCTATTACCCGATTTTGACCCTACTAAACCTGTTACTTTCATTATTTACTACGATGCAACAAACCTATATGGCTTTTGTGTAAGCGAGCCGTTACCCTATTCAGGCTTTAGGTGGCTGACTGAAGAAGAGCTGGCGTCCTTGGATGTACTCAGTTTACCCGAAAATAGCACTACGGGGTATCTGTTACAGGTGGATCTCGACTATCCTGATAATATGCACGATTCACACGCCGATTACCCCCTAGTGGCTGAAAACATCGAAATAACGCCTGACATGCTGTCACCTTTTAACACTAATCTAGCTCCATCTACTACCACCTCGTCTCGTAAACTTGTTCCTCATTTAGGTCCACGCAAAGACTACGTATGTTATCACAAAAACCTAATTTATTACCTGAAACATGGGATGGTGTTAACTAGAATTACTAAAGGCATCAAGTTTACTGAACGAGCGTGGCTTAAACCCTATATAGATTTCAATACTAACAAGAGGAAGGCTGCTACGACGGAGTTTAAAAAAAACCTGTACAAATTTATTTCGAATTCGGTCTTTGGAAAATTGATGGGGAACGTGAGAAAGCAAATCAACATTAAACTAACTACCAACGAGGCTAAGGCCTTGAGGTTGATGAATGCTCCATCTTTGGATTATTTCGACATACTGAGTCCCGATCTGGTTTTATTTAAACTGACAAAATTCGTGTACTTCTCAACAAACCAATCCGTATTAGGTTCAGCACGTTGGAACAATCCAAGCTGGTGATGCTAGGTTTTCACCTAGATTTTATGAAGGAGAGGTACGGTGACAAGTGTCATCTTTTACTGACAGATACAGATAGTTTGATGTACGAAGTAGAAACGGCCGACATCTACGCAGATATGGAACTCTCGTCGCATCTATTCGACACCAGCAGTTACCCCAAAGATCATTTTTTGTACAGTGAGCTTAAGAAGAAACTAGGTACTTTTACTGACGAGACAGGTGGAAATCCTATTTCTGAATTTGTTGGCTTACGGTCAAAAATGTATTCGTTTCAATGTGGAGGGACAGTAAAACGGGTCGGTAAAGGTATACAAAAGAATGTATTAAAAGATGTTGTGACGTATGATGATTACTTGTCTTGTTTACGTCAACACAACACCTTTTCCTACGAACAGACATCGATTCGAAGTTTCAAACACCAACTTTTTACTGTCTTTCAAAAGAAGGTCGATCTGTCATGTTTTGACACGAAACGCCATATATTACTTGATGGCGTCAGAACGTTGCCTTACTATCATTATTCTCTTAGGTAGTCTTTTTTCTGTATATATGCTTTGTAAATAAAGATTAGCCTACCAAGAATGCATCAATTGTAAATATGATTTAGCAAATGTTGTTATGCCATTATCGTAGTGTTATTATTCTGTATATACACTGAATGTTTTTATAAATAGCATAGCTTACATTAATGTGTCTTTATTTGTAAATATATTTGCTCTTTGTTTACGGCCTTGGATTTGTTGTACCATAAGGTCATTATGCAACCAAATAGGTATCTTTAATTGTCTTTGTAAATAGTTTTTACATTACTTGTAAATAAAATTGACGTGAATCAACTTATTCGTTTGTTTATTTTCTTTCCTTTTCAGTTTTCAGTTTTATATAGTATTTTAATTCAGATTACTGTTATTACGAAAACCGTCATTGTTGTCCATTAGTCAGTGCTCCTGATGCATTCCAATACGAATGTGACTCCATTTAGATTCTTGTCTATACATTAAACCAGCATGTTTATTTCCTGTTACACCTCAGTCTACATTATATTTCCTTTTACTAAACTCATCAAATAAAACATGAATACTATGCAATTTTGTAGCAGGATCTTACATATCTAGACACGTTTCACTATGTAACTACATGTTTTGACTTATTCACCTATAAAACAACTTTTTTTGCCAGGAGTACATGAATGGTTTTTTGAGGGGAGTCAGGAGTGCCAGACGTTTTTGTTTTAAAAGTGTATATACATTCCATCATACGATTATAGATCCGTTTGTTTTTTAATTCTGTCCGAAACCGAAACTGACGTCACCCCATGGGTGCCGCCATCTTGGGTCGTGACGTCACTTCCGGTTGGTCACGTGACCTGTGACGTCATAAGTCGTGACTTGGCACTGTGCTAGGGTCGTACGTATCTACACTACTCACGAAGATTGGCGACAACCAATTTGCCTATAAAAAAGGACACTGTACTAAAATTGCAGCTAAAGCTTTTGAGATAATTATTAGAAGAGGGATTAAAGGGCATGGGAAATTGTTTGCTTGTTTTGTTGATGTGAAAAAAGCTTTTGACAGTGTTCCTAGAGATAAATTGTGGGCATGTCTGCTTAGGCATGGAATCAACACTAATATTATCCATATGATCAGAAATCAGTACCTTCATGAGGAAGTGCATGTCTGCTGGGGTAATGCTTTTTCTCCCATGTTTAAATTAGGTAAAGGTGTAAAACAAGGAAGTCCACTTTCTGCGTTCCTTTTTTCCCTTTTCATGGATGATATATTAACTAAAGTGCAAAATAGTACTTCTGGGTGGACCATTAATGGGGTTAAATTTTCTTTTTTAGCATACGCCGACGACATTGTGGGCATAAGCCTAAGTAGAAATGGTCTACAGGAAGTCATGAACTCTCTTACATGCGAATTACAGGTTAATGGACTTCAATGTAACTTGTTAAAGACTGTTTGCATGGAATTTAATGATGGGACCGGAATTGAATTTTCGAACAGAAAAATCTCTATCATTGGTCACCATATTGAATGGGTTCGAGAGTTTAAGTACTTAGGTGTTATTTTTACAAGTCATCTGAAATGGGAGAGTCAAATAAGAACTATCAGAACGAGCATGAGTAGGCAAGGAAATGCTATCTACATGCAATTTCGACAACTTTTGACACAGAAGCATCTTTGGCATGTCATAAACAGTTGTGCCTTGCATTTATATGGTATAGAATTTTGCAGCAATTACACCAAGAAGCTTTGGAATGAACTGGGAAAAGTGTACCATTTCTGTGTAAAAAGAAGTATTGGGTGGTCTATCACATCCAGTAACAATGAGGCTTGTTTTGAGGTGAACTGTTTGACCTTTCCACTTTTGGCCTGCTGGAAAAAGATTTTATTATGGCGTGAGCTTAGTGGCTGCAAAAATACTATTGCGGAGACTTTGTTTAGAGGCTTGCGTGGCTGGCACACACATTTTGGTGAGGAGACCCAAGATATTTTAATTAACTATGGGAGATGGTGCAATACAGGAAACAAAGATTTATATTACGAACTTGAAAAGATGGTACAAGCTTGTGCTGTATTGCGTGCTCCACTGCCAGAAGATTTATAAGTCTATTTTTATTATTAATTTATGCTTAAAATGTGTCTTCGTAATATTGTATATATATCTATTTTCTTTACTACCTCATTGTACCTCGTTGTACCCATTAAAGTTCAAAGTTCAATAATCACCCTATGGAAATTAACATGGGGATGAGCGGACTAGACGTAGTTAGCTACTAGCTAGCTGGTAACACATTTGCAACGTTATTGAGGGTCAGAATTTGCATTGAAAGCTGCTTAGGTGACATATCATCACGAGTTAATTTTTGTCAAGTGGGTCATTGCTCTCATTTCACCACAATTTAAGCTTTTGTACCGTGTTATTATTTTTCCCCAAGTACCTGAAATGTGCACAACTATGCTTCAGTATATTAGACACTTACGCTATGGCGTCGCGCTACAATGGTTACCTCCTCGACAACTGAATTGAGGTAATGTATGTTGCCTAACTTGGCGTGACACAGTAGCGTGTGTCTAGATCCGTTTTTATTTGTGCGTTTTCACAGCTAGTTCCATAAGCCGTTTTTTTGTTCAGTTAATCTGTTGCCTTTTTTTAGCTTGCTTTCTATATGGTATGGCATGGTTTGTCATATGTATTCTCCATGCAATTTCGTCTGTAAAAAAATAAGCATTAGAATTGCATAAACATGTCCATGCTTTCGCCCACGTCTATTATTTGATGGCAACACACTATAGCATCATCTCTATAGGTTCAGCGAGTGTCAGCTTGTAATTAGTGTTGCAAGCAGTAATCGCTGTAAACAACCGAGTAAACGAATTTGGAAGCATTTCAACTCTTCCTGAAAATTCTCGTGCGCAAATGAACTGCCTGGCCTTGGCTCAGAAAAGACGAAAACCAATTAGTGTTATTTGCGAATTGCTCAAACGGTCAGAATACTACGGTGGCTTTTTAGGGCCACGCTGGCGCTAGAGAGAGAGAAGCCCACTACAGGACTACTAGTCGCCAGATACAGATATTAGCGCGCCGAAACAAATCTGTCACAAAACCAACAAGTCGCTAATTTACATGTCACTAATTTACATGTCACTAATTCAAACGACACTAATTCGCATGTCACTAATTTGCACGTCACTAATTTATACGTCACTAATTTAAACCGTCACAAATTTAAACGACGCTAATTTAAACGACGCTAATTTAAACGAAGCTAAATAAAACGTCACTGATTAAAGGGTCACTAATTTTACTCGTCACTATTTAATGCGTCACGAATTAATATGACACTACTTGATGTGACGCTAATACACACGCACTAAATAACAAAACGACACGGGAAAATTGAAACGGCGCAAATTCAGACCCGTCACAAAAAGAAAACGTCGCGCGATACAGAACGGAAGTGGCTTTGCCTGAGGCTAAGTGTTTGCCCTACTCCTGGTGGCCAAAGAACGAAGTAATCCATTCCAGCTGACTGGGGAATGGAATGTATACAGGAGAAGCCCGTCTGCCAAACAAAGGGCCACGATGATCCACTGGACGCACTGGACCAACGAATGTTTGTTTCTTTACCTAACAAAATAACATTGATTTCATTTCCTCAAGGTTAACTTCTAGTAAAGGATGAAACTCTACTAACTACATATTGGGAATATTTTTGAAGTTTTTTCAGTGTTTTGTAGTAGCAGCGCTGGAATAGAAATCAGACCGTTGACCTTAGTTTAAAAAAAAAGTTGGTTCAGACCTAGAACTTTGGTGTACTCTTAATTTAATGCACAACTTTCAATATGCCCTAATTTTTAACGATAATCATTTTACGATCTCAGTTTTTTCACAACTTGTAAATACTGTTTTATTTTGCATGGTATCATAATGCCGACCTTTAATGCACAAACTATACTGTCCAACAAATGACTAAAATCCACAGTACTGGAGTACATATGCCCAGATGTTCTTGTATTCTATCGCGCTCATAGCTTTTGCTTCTGTGTATTTCTACTGAGGCTGTGTTTGATAAAACACAACTATTCCCAAAGGAAAGAACTTTTTTTGAAGCTTATAAACCAGCTGAACCCATTTCGACCTCTGGTCTAATTTTCTGCAATAACATCAACTTTACTTTCTAATTTTTTTTTTGGCAATTAGGTTATAATTTTTAGCCATCGATAAGATGGCGTATAAATCATTTTCCCTTTTACTGCATTACCCTTTTGAGAATTTCGATTTCATGAGAACTATCGGTAAATGATTGTTGAAAAATTGTTCTATAATTCATTGTCATCTCTTATCCAATTTTTGTAAGGTTGGAATTGTAATGTTGGAATTGTGATTTTTAAGCCTGAATTGCCTCCATAAAATGCATCCGATTTTAATGAAATTTGGACACGATAGAGACTAGAGAGAACCTGAGATAAAGTTTCCATTATCAAATCTCATTAAAATTGATACAGTCATTCTCAGTTATTCTACGGGCATGGACGGACAGAGGACCCACGAACTGACAGAACGAGCATTGCAAACTTTTTTCACACTTTTCGCACCATTAAGCCTCAATCCCCCCCCCCCTTACAAAACGTGCCTAAAACAGTTAACATTGGATGGGGCAAACAAATTTATATTAAAATCCGAAAAGAGCTAAGTTGAGAAAAACGTTTGGGGGATAAAGCGAATCCAAGTCACGGGTTATGAGGCTTGCGGGCCCCTCCAAAGTTATTGAAACATGGAAAAATAACCAAAACTGTGGGGGGGATAAGGCAAATTAAGACAAAAAGTCATAGAAACCGAGATAAATACTAATTAAGCCTTTTTGAGGAATTCGCTAGTAATCCGCCCATGTTTGTGTGTATTGCTACTGTGGTTATGTTTGGTCAGTTGGCTCTGCTCAAATTTTGTTAGGCAGGTTTTCATTTTTTTTGTGGGCCAAGTAATATGAGCAACAGTGTTACTAGATGGGAGGTTCAGTTTGTCTGGAAAAACCACCCAAAAAAAGTCTGGATTTTCAACAAGAAAACATTAAGCTATGTTACTGAGTGATTTTGACGTTGCCAGGCGAC
>JAHWFP010068307.1:0-13954 GCA_023313725.1 Lithobius niger | reverse complement strand
ACACCGATGTGGAGATCGCAACTCAAACTTCTCGTGTTAGTAAGTCCGTTGCGGACGGTGAGCCATCACGTATAAAGCTTTTTTTTTTAGATCTCCATTAGCAGGGTCAGCAGGGGTTGCATTATTATTTGACTTTGGATGTTTGACGCGCTCCTGTTTGAAGCCATGGTGTCATAAGGTGTGAGAGACAATTTTACTAGGTAATTCCACGTGAAAATCCTAGGATCTTTTCATGCCATAAGCGACATGAGCAGGAGGCGGCACAAGGTCTTTCTCTTCCCTAAACTGCCAGGAGTGGCTGAGGTTAAGCTCGAACCTGTGACATAAGGCACGTGAGATATCCCCGCCCGGGGGGCGCGGGGGGGGGGGGTAGTGTTGGCATAGTACCTATTTCTCACTACCCAGACTTCTTACTTACAAAGAATAAACCTGTTGATTACCATCGAGTGTATGAAAATTAATGAGACACATTGTTTGCCGTTTTCCCACACAGGTTGTACTAAGTACGTTGGGGGTTTGGGACTCAACATCTGCCTAAGTGTCGCATTGGTTGCATGCGTTCATTTTACAATATTAGAAATATCAGGCAAGAATGGTTACTGTTCTTGTTACTGTTCCGTTTGTTGGCTCAACTATTTCAGTATTTCCTGCTGCACCATTGATTGCTTTTCTGCACTATCCAACTTCTTTAGTCATTATCTTCCTTGTTTTGTACGCGGTTTCGGTACTGCTACCTGTGTTGTACTAGTCCAACGATCCCTCACAACTTTCTAATTTAGTTTATGTCAATACCTTGTTTAACGTAGAAGATACACATTGGATGACCTTGAATATTACATCCAAGGTCATTTTTGGATTCGCCAAAGGTGACTTCCTATTGTGTGCGTGGTGTATCATGAGTCCTGCAAGTATTTTGTGAGCGGCTACGTCTTCCTGGATGGGGTGGCTTTAATCGACGTCCGCTATTGTTTTTGTAACCATCTTGGATATCAACAAGGCACTCTGCTACTGAAAACGTACAATCGATTATCTGTGTTCGTTCTGCGGAGAACTCAAGATAGGCTGCGGACACTATACATGCACATGCTATTTTAAGCTGCCCATATCCAAGCCTTAAGGATGTATTTCACCTGGGACAGGACTTCTGAGACACACCGTGTAACTCGATTTGAATGGTTTCAACTCTGGAATTGGACTGAATTAAACGTGAATGGCCGATATAATTGGGAAGAGGGTTCAGCAGACAGATTTGCATTGGTCAGGTAGCACACTGTTTTATATCACTTCGCTGCTGTGATTAGTCAAAGCACATATCACTTCGTACGCAGTATCGTTTACAGGAAGTTATGTTTCTTAAGCAAAGCCCAACTGTGGTAGAATCTGCATGTCTTGCCTCCCGGTTCCATGCCAGCCGGGTAATTAATGCCTCTTAGCATTACTTTGGTGAACTAATATTCTGGCAATGTTAAATCACCTAGCCTGAAGCCAGAATTCTATATACACAGCCTTTCTTCCCAGATGACCTTAGGAAGCGAGAGTTATATGGATATGTGGATACTCCCACATAATCATATCAAAAACCAAAAGAGGTGAAGAGGTCACCAAGTAGAGAATGGGTCACATATTAAAAGAAGTGATATCAACATACCGATCCATGTGCCAAGTTCCATCCCACTGACTAATAGCTAAAGGTTAAGTGAAAAATATGACCTTCGCTACTCTCGATAGCAATGTTCAAGCTTCTCATTTAGCATCAGTGGGATGGAACTTGGCCATTATTTTGGTCTGTTGATATCACTCCTTTGATGCCCCAAACCATTCTCTATTTGGTGACCGTTTACCAGCTTTAATTTTTTATATGATATCACTTCTTTTGTTTTTCAGTAGGAGTAATACAAATAGTTAGAGTAGGACCAGCTTTCTTTTCATTTATTGGTTGGTTCCTAATCATCACTGATTTCTTATGATTGCCCACGCAATTCTAGTAATATGCTCCAACTTTGAACTCATAATAAGTGGCAAGTTCAAAGGGTTTCAAAGGGTTTAACGAGCGTTAACCACTCCTGGTCATCTGCCCGAAGCCTTAAGTGGCAAGTTATTCATTGTTCTACAATTGTGCGTCGAACTTGATAATGTAAAGACTAATGCTTCGCAATGGTTGTGCTTTTCTGTTATTTGATTTAAGATCTGGCACGACAGTGGCTATTATTATTATTATCAAAAACCAAAACTGGTAAAAGGGCCGCCAAGTTCCGAACGGTTCGGCCCTTCAAAGGAGTGATATCAACACACCAAAACATTCCCTCCAAGTTAATCGCACCGCTTAATAATTCGAAGGTTAAATGAAAACTAGAACATTGCTACTTTCGGTAGCAATGTTCAAGTTTTCATTTAACGTCCAAAGTATTACTCGGTGCGATTAAGTTGGCGAATGTTTTGGTGTGTTGATATCACTCCTTTCAAGGGCCGAACCATTCGGAACTTAGCAGCCCTTTTACCAGTTTTGGTTTTTTATATGATATCACTCCTTTTTTTTAATTGTGTATTGACTCAACTCCACTACCGTGCAGATGTGTAATAAAGTGCCACGTCAACAAGAAATTGGTTTTCAACAATTTGTTACAACCTTTTGCCTATAGGTTGAACCATTCTCAACTTAGTAACCTCTTTATTGGCTTTTGGTTTGGTTTTAATTTTGTTGTAATTTGTTGTATTTAGTTAGTCTTGGTGTGTTGATATCACTCCTTTGAAGGGCCGGACCACTCTCAACTTGGTAGCCTCCTTACCAGTTTTTGGCTTTGTTTATTTTGCTTTGTTTTTACACTTGGTTTATTTTTCGTTAATTGGACGTGAATCAACGTTGTTTAGATTTATTGTGATACACTAGTATGTGTCTAGGCACGTACGTCAGTAAATACGTCAGTTGCCATTGTCGGAACTTTGGCCGTCCAATGAGAGACGATGCCGACAATACTAACAATGGTTATAATATTTTCGTACTTACGCGCCCTCCCACGCCATCCCTGTTACGACCCCAGGCTTCAAACCATAAAAAGGTACGCAGTTCGTATTGTAGTGCATCCATTCGTTCAATTTCATAGCTGGAAGCCTTCCCGTTATCTCGGAATCGATGAATAATCACCCTATGGGATTTAACATGGGGATGAGCAGACAAGCTAGCTAGCTAGCTAGGTAGTAACACATTTTCAACGTTATTGAGGGGCATATTTTGCATTGAAAGTAGCATAGCTGGCATTCAAACACGAGTTAATTTTTGTCAGGTGGGTCATTGCTCTCGCTTTCAACACAATTTAAGCTTTTGTACCGCATTATTATTTTTCCCCAAGTACCTGAAATGTGCCCAACTATGCTTCAAGATATACGACACTGACTCAATGGCGTCGCGCTACAATGGTTTACAACCTCGACAATTGATGTGATGTTTGTTGTGATGTTTGTTGCCTAACTTGGCGCGACACACCAAAAATAATAATAATAAATGTTTATTACCAAAAAAGAAAAGGTAATGGGAGCCGGAAGGGATGAGGGAATCATGCCACTAACACCGGTCCCTCAAAGTTAAAGACAGGACAAAACACACATACACACACAGAAAAAAAACAGTAAACAGTAAACAGCGTGTGTCTAGATTATATCAAAAACCAAAACTGGTAAAAGGTAACGTTAAGTTCCAAATGGTTCGACACGTCAAAGGATTGATATCAACTCACCAAAACATTCACCAAGTTAATAGCACCGACTTATAGTTCGAAGGTTAAATAAAAACTAGAACATTGCTCCTTTCGGTAGCAATGTTCAAGTTTTCATTTAACGTCCATAGTATTATTCGGTGCGATTAGCTTGGTGAGTGTTTTGGTGTATTGCTATCACTCCTTTGAAGGGCCTAACCTTTCGGAACTTGGCGGTCCCTTTTACCAGTTTTGATTTTTGATATGATATCACTTCATTTTTTTAAATTGTGTATTAGACTCAACTAGCCTGCAGATGTGGGACAATGTGTCACGTCAACAATAGCTTGAGTGGTAATATTTCTAATATTTTAATTTCACATCACTCTTTTGAGAGGCCGAACCATTCTCAACTTATGCACCTCTTTATCAGTGTTTGTGAGGCCGAGCCATTCTCAACTTGATGGTCGCTTTACCATTTTTTTGTTTTTTTTTTATATTTTGTTTGATTTTCGTGAATTGGACGTAGATACAATTTCTTTGGCACTGTTTAGATTTGTGACGACTCACTAGCGTGTGACGTTAGTATATATACACGTTTGTCATTGTCCGAACTTTGGCCATCCAGTCAGACACGATGTCGACAATATTGACGACGGTTGTAACAATACTTTCGTACTTACGCGCCCTCCCACGCCATTCCCGATACATCCCAAGGCTGTAAACCAGAAGAGGTATGCAGTTCGTATCGCACTGCAGCCGTTCGTCAGATTTCATAGCTGGAAGCCTTCCCGCTATCGGTGAATAATCATCCTATAGAAATTAACATGGGGTTGAGCGGACTAGCTAGAAAGTAGAAACTAGTAACACATTTGCAACGTTATTGAGGGTAAAGTTTTGATTAAAACCGCTTAACTGACATTCCTACACAAATTAATTTTGTCAGGTGGGTCATTGCTCTCTATGTTACCACAATTTAAGCTTTTGTGCCACATTATTATTTTTCACGAAGTATCTGAAATGTGCCCAACTTTGGTTTATAGTCTAGGAGAAGAATTCAGAAAAGGCCATAGTTTAGGAGTTAAAGGCATTTTTTTAGTAGAAGTGGTAACTAATTTTTTTCTAAACAAGCAGCACATGAAGAGGCTAGATATAAACGTTTCCAAATTTTCATTGCAATTTTAAGACCGTAAATGAGCCTCCATCTTGGAAAAAATGGCACCAGAGAGAGATTTTCTAAATTTTTAATATCTCGAATTATACCAACCCGTTTTTCATTTTCCTTGCACTAAATAAAAGCATTTGAAACGTATTACCCTTCATTACACATTAACACTTTCGAAATGTGTAAATTATTAACAGATTTAACTAAAAAATAAAAAAAAAAACATGCAATGGCTCATCGTAAAATTTCGCTATAAACCTAAATAAACCTCTAACGCTTAAACCAATACTATTAATGCATTTCTGTTCTTGAAGTACAGAGAATAACCGTTAATTTGGCATATATAACATCTATTTCGGTCCCATAGAAGTAGAGTAATGGATACGCAAGTATATGGGTAACATACAGCATTTCTTACAATTAACATAGTGCAGTATAGTTGGTAACAAAACTGAGCTGGTTTTTCGTTTTCGGAAAATTACCAAATTTTCTCCAGTTATCTTACATAGGGGCTATCTTGTTCCATTTAAAAAGTAGCAATGTCATTGCAGTGTCTTCTTTCCACCAAGGCTAAATAAATTTATTTATCATACGTACCGGCCATTATATTCTGATTTAAAGGTGAAGTCTTAATGTCATAGCAGTTAAAATGCATAGTGATTTTCTAATTAAATGTACTCTTTCAACCTTCGTAATTTTCATAACTAGGATATGTAAGAAGAATGGGTCAAAACTATTGACCTTTAATACAGCTCATCATTCACTCAGTAATTAGTAACACAAATTAAATAAAATGAGTTTAAATGCATAATTTTAACACATATTCCAATAATAAGACAAACCATACATAGACCACACATGTCTTGCCAGTCAGCCGAATTCCATTTAAAATGCAGGGTGTTATGTCTATTGTCTACAGCTGTCAAATGACATGTTAAACATGAAAACGAATGGGATAATGAGAATCAGCATGTTGAAATATCTAAAACCATTATTCATTTTCATTAGTAGATAAAAATTATTACTGCACAAATAAATATTAAAAATAAAAGGAGAAAATGGCCATAACGCTAAGATGCCCCACAAATACACCCAGTTAAGTTAAATAGGAAGACTGCAAATGTACTTAGAAATTTGGAGTTGCGCACTAAAATTAGAATATGTATAGGTAAATCATGATTTTAGAACAAAGGGCAGATTTTACTTTAAATATGCATTGAAATTTTCTTGTAGCAAATTTGTTGCCTAAAATTGTGTCTAACCAGTATGTTATTGATTTGAATGGTAAACTTTTTTTTTTGGGGGGGGGGAGGGGGGAGTGCTGCACCCCCATCCCCCCTTTCAAGGGGGAGATTCAGCGTCTCCCGCTATTTTTTCATTTGCGATACAATAAGTATAACTGGTGTACATTTGTTAGATTTTTCAGGAGGTCAGCAATCGGGCCCTTTTCTGTCCCATACCAAATCTTTACAAAAAATATACCATGTTACCCATTATGTTTGCGTAACCATTACTACTCTTCTATGGGACCGAAACAGAGGTTCTATATACCAAATTAAAGGTAATACTCTACTACAAATATATATAGGCATTAAAACTATTTGTCGAAGCGTTAGAGCTAATTTTACGTTTATTGCGAAATTATAGGATGATTTTTTAGCATGTATTTTGTCTTTAAGTTAAAATCTGTTAGTAAAGCATTAAAAATACCGAAATAATTATTCTATAATAAAAGGAAGTACGTATTAAATTCTTTTATTTGGTGTAAAGAAAAAGAAAAACGGATTAGTAAAAGCCGAGATATTAAAAATATTAGAAAACCTCTCACTGGTGCCATTTTTTCTAAGATGGCGGCTCATTTCCGGTCTTAAAATTGGGAAGAAAATTTGGAAACGTTTATATCTTGCTTCTTCACATGCTACTTATTCAGAAAAAAAATAGTTACCGCTTCTGCTAAAAAATGCCTCCATGGCATTACTTACGCCATGGCGTCGCGCTACAATGGTTTACTTCCTCGACAATTGAATTGATGTGATGTTTGTTGCTTGTTGTATGTTTGTGTGTATGTCGTTTTTCTGTTGCAAGATCTACACACACGCTAGTGTGTCGCGCCAAGTTAGGCAACAAACATCACAACAAACATCACATCAATTCAATTGTCGAGGTTGTAAACCATTGCAGTGCAACGCCATAGCGTCAGTGTCTTATATCCTGAAGCATAGTTGGGCACATTTCAGGTACTTAGGGAAAAATAATAAAGCGGTACAAAAGCTTAAATTGTGTTGAATTCGAGAGCAATGACCCACCTGAAAAAAATTAACTCGTCCAGAACTGCCAGCTAAGCTGCTCTCAATGCAAAATCTGGCCCTCAATAACGTTGAAAATCTGTTACTAGTTACTGCCAGGAGCGCATTATATACACGTCCTTTATATACACGTCCTCTTATATTTATGCTACCCCTGTTACTACCCAGCTAGTTATAGCTAGTCCGCTCATCTCCACCTTAAATCCCATAGGGTGATTATTCATCGGTACCGAGATAACGGGAAGGCTTCCAGCTATGAAATTGGATGAATGGGTGCAGTACAATAGGAACTGCGTACCTTTTACGGTTTGAAGCCTGGGGGCGTAACGTGGGATGGCGTGGGAGGGCGCGTAAGTACGAAACTATTGTTATAACTATTGTTAGTATTGTCGGCATGTCTCTCATTGGACGGCCAAAGTTCGGACAATGACAACGTGCATACTGACGTGCGTGCCTGGACACACACTAGTGTAGCACGATAAATCTAAACAACGTTGCCAAAGAAATTGTATTTACGTCCAATTCACGAAAAATAAACCAACTGTAAAAACAAAGCAAAATAAACAAAGCCAAAAACTGGTAAAGAGGCCACCAAGTTGAGAGTGGTTCGGCCCTTCAAAGGAGTGATATCAACCCACCAATAAAACAAATTACAACAAAATAAAAACCAAGTCAAACATCTACAAAGAGGTGACTAAGTTGAGAATGGTTCGGTCTATAGGCAAAATGTAGTAGCAAAGTGGTTTTTTTTTCAAGTCATTGCCTAAGCAAAGGAAATGATGATGATAGTTTATTGTATATTGACTCAAAGTTTGTTATGACAAACTTGTAGGAGTCTACAATATTCAATATTTCAACAATATTTCACATAATTGAAAAAACTAACTTAATAATAATACTAATATGGTGAGAAAGTATAAGGCAATAACGTAAATACAAGCAAGTCCATAGTTAAAGACAGAGTGGGTCAAAGATATTATAAATTGATAACCACAGCAAAAGTTTTATGTGAAAGGAGAAGAAAAAGTGAAGGTTCATGTTTAAATATTTTTAAGGCACATATGTTTGTCGATGTGGCACTTTATTACAAATCTGCACGGTAGTGGAGTTGAGTAAATACACAATTTAAAAAAAGGAGTGATATCATATCAAAAACCACAACTGGTAAAAGAGGCCGCCAAGTACCGTATGGTTCGGCCCTTCAAAGGAGTGATATCAACACACCAAAACATTCGCCAACTTAATCACACCGAATAATACTTTGAACGTTAAATGAAAACTTGAACATTGCTACCGAAAGTTGCAATGTTATAGTTCATTTAACCGTCGAACTATTAAGCGGTGTGATTAACTTGGTGAATGTTTTGGTGTGTTGATATCACTCCTTTGAAGGGTCGAACCATTCGGAACTTGGTGGCCTCTTTTACCAGTTTTGGTTTTTTATATGATTTAGTAAACGTGGTATTGCTTGGTAAAGGTAGTAGTAAACGTGGTTGTCACTTGCTAAATATTCAAGAAGAAATAAAACTGTGGTGAGATGATTGTTTGTCCAGACACACGCTTGTGTACCATTCAGATAAGATTTAATTGTTGTTTACATTGTTAGAGGGTAAGTGGGTCAGTTGCACTGGCTTCGACATTTCACCGGCACGGCTTCACTGTGAAACAAAACGAACTTTGTCATAGATGTCTTCTTCTAATGTGTTTCTTAATCACGTTGACAAAATTGTGTATATAAATATATCGATCATCATTCTCCCGGAAAAAATGTAGATGAAGGCAAGCGTGAAGGCTCGTGCATGCTAAGATTTACAAAAGGTGTGATATCCAACCAAAACCAAACGTGGTACAAGAAAAGCAGCCAAGTTTCCCAGAAGGGTCGGTCTTTGAAAGTAATGATATCATTTATCCAGGAAAAGGCTGCCAAGGTTAATGAGGAAACGTGCTTTGCCCTCTTCTGTAATTTCTGAACATGTCTGCTTTCTTAGACTGCTGTAATATGTTGGACTTGCACTGTAGTATCCTATGGCTTCGATTTTTACATTTATGCAGTCCGTCTTATTTGCATATAACTTTAATCACGCAAAAATTAATTAAAGAAGAGGGCAATGCACTACGTTTGCTAGTTAATAGTGTTAACCTTTGTGGCCCCTACCTGTTTGAACGATGCTACTACGTACTTTAAATGGCGGACCCTTTTTAGAAACTTGGCTGCTTCTCTTCTACCACTTTTGGTGTTGGGTAGGTTTAAATCTCCCCAAAACAAAGCTCGTCAAGGATTCCCACTCAGCTTTTCGCCGTTTGAAATCGTGATATCAAACACCAATCTCTTTCACGAAGTTAATTCCAACTAGTAATAGTTTGAAGGTTAAAATCTGAAATATATGAAAATTGCTTACTGTGCAATTTTTAATTATTTCACGTAACGTTCGATGTCTAAGTCGGTGTGATTAACTTTGCGTTTAATATCACGATTTCTTAGCAATTACGAGGTGGAAAAGCCAATCCACTTTTATGGTCCTTATTTTAGCGTTAGTTCCGTTTTGAGGACAGCAGTAAGGTTTCACGTGGACTTGAGCAACACTGTGGTATCTGAAATTTTTCAGGAAATATTGTTTTGTATTTCTTTGCTGTTTCGACTTTGTTTTACATAATCCTTTCCTTAAAGATAAAACGAGTGCGGTTTTAACTGCATGCTGTTACAAAGTAATGGTTAAAGGCACGGTTAAAGGCATGTTAAGGCCACGGTTAAAGGCACGTTAAACTATCTGTAAAAGTTCAACTTTATTCTCCGCATTGAAGAATTTATTTCTGTGTAACTACGTACTTTCAGCCCGTTTAATACGGGCTTGGTCATGAATGGCATGCTGATGTTTTCTGAGTTCGTCACCATGTTTAGTCTGCAACAAATAAACTAATAAGATTAAAGCCCTAACCAGACTGGCTGCTCGCGGCTGCACGGAGTCGCAGTATGGTGTAAAAAAGACTTCAATATTGGTCCTTAACGCAACACCAACCATAAGATTGCAGCAATTTTTACCTTGTAGGTACGTAGTCGCGCATTGCTTCGCACGAATTTTTCTTCTGTCTGGAGAGGCCTTAAGCCTTCGAAGGTTTTGGGACTACGCACCACATTAATAAAAAAAAACAAATGCTGGGAACAAAATAGGCTGTAAATGGGCGATAGTTTAAAAGTTGTATAAATTGATAATAAACGTGTGATGATATTGCTGTAACACTCACCTACTTAAATTCATAGTTTTTCCTTAATAGGTCACGTGTGTCTTAGTATTAATGTTGTAACTCTGCCCTTAAAATAGTACTGAAGTTGAACTTAATAAACTACAGCTTTCTGTAAAATTTCAAATTTATTCACCACATGGTAGAATTTATCCACCCAAAACCATAACTGGTAGAAAAACCCGCCAAGTTTCCAAAAACGGTCGGCCTTTGAAGGTAGTGATATCATTCCACCTGGGAAAAGCCGCCAAGGTTAATCCTATTAGCCAAGTTAATCGCACATACTAATAGTTCGAAAGTTAAATGAAAACTGGAAGATTGTTACTAGCGGTAGCAATCTTCAAGTTTTCATTTAACGTCCAAAGTATTATTCGGTGCGATTAACTTGGCTAATAGGATTAACCTTGGCAGCCTTTCTCAGGTGGAATGATATCACTACCTTCAAAGGCCGACCGTTTTTGGAAACTTGGCGGGTTTTTCTACCAGTTATGGTTTTGGGTGGATATCACAACTTTCATAGGACTGTGAACGTATATAAGGTTACACCGTCTGTTTAAGATGCTTCAATCCCATTTTTGCACACACTAACAATCGCTGATTTCGTTCGCTTCGCTCACTCAATCAGCGCATCCCCTTCAGTTATTTTATTTATCCCTGCAACTTCCCCTTAATTTTTCAAGATTTCGTTCACATTTAGTCATGCAGAAAACCCCGAAGATCGCTGTTACTAAAACAGCAGAACGCGAAGCATTTTTTGGGGGGTTATTAACAAACAACCCTTTAGCTCGTGTATGCTCGTATTGTTGCGTAACCATCATATAACGTGCATCCGTTTATTCTTACGCTATCCACGGCAACGTTAATGTTTCTATATTTTGTCCTTCGTTACAGTTCAGTTTTTAGTTCGTCCAGGCTTTTACAATAAATCTAAGGACCAGTCTTGATTGTTCAAGCCATTGTTGCTTAAAATCTTTGGTTGCAACTTGGAAAAGAAACGAAATTTAAATTCGCTGGTGGCGAATTTCAAAACCCTCCCACGCATTTGTCCTGACCCCTACAACCCCCAAATAAACAAAAGGACCATCCTCAGATCACCATGCATCCGTGTGCAAAAGTTCAGATACGTAGGCCTTCTCAATTTTGCGCTAGCCATGAGCAAAAAGTCTATGGGATTTAACATGGGAAAAATCTTATTAGCTAGCTAGCTAGCTAACTAGCTAGCTAGATAGTAACATAAAAACAACGTTATTGACGCATCTTTTTCTCTATGATTGGTGGACACTCATCCTTTAAATTTTAGTTTTTCTTAGTCTCTGAACCTTCCCCTTACATTTTCCACAGTTTGAAACATTTCTGTCGCATTGGGATTTATTCTCAACATGCCAAAATATGCTTTCAGTTGCTTACAGTTAACAGACACATGTCTGCTAGTGAGCCGCCTTTTTATCATTAACAATCAGTTTTGAACAATCGGATGTCTACAATGGGATGATCTACTGTTACTTGGCGGCGACACACTAGCGTGTGTCTAGATTTTCGTGAAACAAAAAATGGCGTTAGTAGCCAGTAATAAGGCAAAAATCAACGTTATTCCCGTCGTTTTTACGACAAGAAAACTTTAAGCTCTGTCACTAACAGTTAATTTTATGTTGTCAGACGACAATCAAACAAAGTTTCAGCCTTTTCTGTCGCATTGTCATTTATCCTAAGATGGCTAAAAACAACCAAACTGCCTTAGTAGCTATAAAGACAAAGTGTTTAGTGGTCGCCATGCTGATATATATTTTATCTGGATAGGTGTTATCGTTTCTCTTGGCGGATGATACACTAGCGTGTTTCTTAATTAAGCAAATATCAAAGTTATTTACATCGTTTTTCAACAAGAAAACGTTAAGCTGTGTTATCAGGCGACCAAAGTGCTATTATTTATCTTCAGATGCTGAAAACAGCCAATCTACCTTAGCTGCAAAGACACGTGTCTAGTCATCGCCAGGCTCATTTATTTTTATCTGGATAGGACAGACGTTAATGTTATGGTTGAATCTTATCGGCCGGTACACAGTGTGTCATAATATTCAAGAAGCACGGTTTTATTTCAACGCATGGTCTATACTGCGGTCACATATTGTTGCTACAGAACCTAAAGTTTAAGGTTAAGGTTGTCGGGCTGGTAAACCGGTAGGGTTAAGCTCGCTAATGAAATAAAATCACAGCTGAGGAACATGCATACCGCGGCTGTAATGGATGCCATGACAATGCCATCAATGGTTCCAACCCTACTTTGTTACTTATGGGCCAATTCACGCCATTCCCATGACACTACCAAGTTGCAAATGCGAAAATGTATGGAGTTCATGTTGTACTGCAGTCATATGACCAATTATGTGCCTGAACTCCTTCCTAGTTAATCACTACGTGAGATCAATGGTCCTATGCAAATTTTCATGGGAGTTGGTGGACTAGCTAGCCATTAAATAACTACCCACTAGCTAGCTAGGTACACATTTTCAACGTTATCGAGGATCAGATTTCACATTGACCGCCAATACAAATCTGCCTCACATGAATTAAAGTTGGTCAGATGGGACGGTGATCTCGATTTCAGCCAAATTCCAGCATTTCTACCATCTTATAATTTAACCCAGAGCCCTGAAATATTCCAAACTCCTTTTCAAGATGTTAGACACTATGGATCTGAATGAGAGGAAAAGCACAAGACACTATTTTATAACACTATCACTATGGCATCGTGCTGTACTATTACAATGTCCTCTACAACTGAAAGCTGATGATTATTGCATTACTTGGCACGATATACTAGCGTGTATCTAGATTACATACTATAAACAAACAAAAACCGTTTTAAATAACTAATATATAAAGAGAAATTAGGTTGAATCAATATTAAAAGAAAGCATAACCTACTGTTGCAGGTCAGTTGATCTTTACTTGGTAGTAGCCATTCTCCATCAATACAAGTTGCGTTCGCAGCTGATGAGGTAGCGTTTACCGATATATATCCCTCTAAACAGACGTACGGCCGAAACCCATCGCCTGGATCGTTGTCAACTAAACGTATGTTCTGAGGTGAACCGGAGTTGTCGAGTGGCTTTTTAGGACAAACTGTAAATACAATGACAACAAATAAGCGTCAAAATCGCATATTCAGCCAGAGTCACCAAAAACAACTAGTATTTCTTTTTAAATAAAACATTAAAGACGCTACTGCAGTGATGATTAAAAGAGAATAGAAACGAATAGAAGAGAATAAAAGCTCTAGACGCGCTTCAGAAGTCTTGTCATCAAATTTTATCAATAAGGTACAAATATACCAATAAGGCATCATTGTGGAATAGAGTGGAAATGTAACGTTTACGGTCTTTACTTAACAACAAGTCAACAAGCCATAAAATTCTTAAAACTAAATAAACCGAGCATAAGTTATACGTACCTGAATGCCCACTGAATGCAGCAAAATCGAGGCCATTAGCAGTACAATGCCCGCACACTTCAAACTAGTGAATTATCAACGAAACATTGAGAAATATTGTTGT
>JAHWFP010068306.1:23220-38931 GCA_023313725.1 Lithobius niger | reverse complement strand
CTTCCCTGATAATACGTAATGTTTTCTTTCCCCCTCACTGAAAATACGTTACGGTTTCTTTCCCCCTCCCTGAAAATACATAACGTTTTCTTTCCCCCTCACTGAAAATACATACCGTTTTTTTTCCCCTCCCTGAAAATATGTACCGTTTTCTTTCCCCCTCCCTGTTGTAATGTTTTCTTCCCCCTCCATGAAAATACGTAACGTTTTTTCCCCTTCCCTGCTAATACGTAATGTTTTCTTTCCCCCTCACTGAAAATACATAACGGTTTCTTTCCCCCTCCCTGAAAATACGTAACGTTTTCTTTCCCCTTCACTGAAAATACGTAACGTTTTCTTTCCCCTCCCTGAAAATAAGTAATTTTTTCTTACCCCTCCCTGAAAATGTGTAATGTTTTCTTTCCCCCTCCCTGAAAATATGTATGTTTTCTCTCCCCACCCTCCAAAAATCTTAATACTTAGGATTTAAAGTAAAAACTTCAGGTTGTAAAGAGAAGTTAGAAAAATAATTTAGCAAAGAGAATTATGCGAAAAATTTTGAAAAACATTTGCAAAAAATAAATTGGCGAAAATTGCAGTATTATGAAGCACTTCGTCATTCGACACCCTCCCCATCATAACAGGTGGTAAACATATTTGTACACCCCCCCCCCTTCCATTCCAGGTATTAAGTAATTTGTGAATGCACCCAAACAAATAAATGGGCTTTGCATGCTTTTCTTCAGGCAGATTTACTAGTATTCACAAGTACAATAACTTTTCTTTTACAGCAAGGAGCACCAACACGCAAAATATTCAGAAGACCAAACTAGCCCATAAGCGCACGAAAGCTATTTCTAGAAGGCACTGCTGCCTGACTCAGCTTCAGTGCCAGAATTGTCGGCTGAAGCGTCCCATCTGGAAAATTACTATGCTCTACAATATCATGATACCTGAAAATCCCAGACTTAACACCCTTCCGAATCAGAATAGTCACTGAATTCTAGTAGTGATTTCACACAGCATAATTCGTGTCGGGCTGGTGCATGCCATGGCCCCTTAATCAGGTTCTGGAAGGCAACAGTGCGACTTAATTTCAGAATGTTTAAATTACCATAGACCACTGTCGGCCATGTTTGTTTTGGCAACAAAACTGGTAGGGGAAAATTTTAACTACAACAAAACATTGTTAACATTTCTATTGGAAACGGCGCACATTTCGATTTTGAATAGAATAATTAAGCGTGCCGAGCAACTCCAGGCGGTGCCATTTCAGGTCAGCCGCTTGTTGCTTAGCAGCCATCGTGGCTCGCTTCCGCGTGGCATGGGACGGTACGCAACCATTATTCAGTGTGAAATCCGCGAGCACGGTATGGTATGGCATGGCATGCAAACACTATTCCAGGTGAAATCACTACATAACTTCATAGCTTTCAAAATAAAATCATTTCTCCGCATTTTTTAAAACATTTCCGTCTATTTTATTGATTCCCTCATGGCCCAGCGACTGCCAAAACCTCTTTGGTTATGGTTCTATGTGTGCCGTCGTCCATCGTTTAGACTACAACTTTCTAAACGATACACAGTGTGGCTGCAGGATAACCTTCTTGAACTTGCACAGGCACCTTTATACTGTTATAAACGCAATATGGCTACACATGATGCACGATGGCTGATAAAACAAACAAACTTTGATTATTAGTCGCAACAATCGTAATCGTAAAAAGAAAATCAATGGCAGACACAATCGGCAAACAAATTCAGTCGCGTAGCTTGAGGTGTTTGCAGATAAAACATACTTCAGTTGCTGTGAAGATTAATTATTTTGCGGCTGCTTTTTACGAGGGCTAGGCAGGTAGAGGCGGGGAACAAAAGAAAAAATTAATTAGGTATATTAACACAGTATAATATCAGGTTAACCTCGCAAAGTCTGTGAAATAAAAGCAGGGCTCGAATTGTCCTAGAAAATTTGTAGAGCAAGAATCAGATACAAAATACAATCTTCCATAACAACCACGAAAAACTATCTAGGAATTTTTTCAAGAATAATCTATTTAGCATATGGATATTTTTTACCGTGGATGTCGCTATTCCAAAAAAAAAATGCCGGCAGTCATTTCATTTTTGTTTCACTAAGTGGTTTTATTTGCTATGATCAATCGATCATAGCCTGATACAGGTAAGGGTAAAATGGCCCTTGCGTCTTTGTGAAACGAAAGGGACGCCAACTAAATTACAAGGGCGATGGAAGAACTAATGATTTCCCCGATTTCGTATAGTCTTAAAAGGGAGTGCAACACTTTTGGTTATCTAAATTCTGACTACTAGAGGGCGCTAGCTTCTACAACGTATTTCAGTTACGATCTTAGTTCCACTTTTTCTCAGTTATTTTCCAACGGAATAGTGTCAATCTTGTTTCTAATGAAAAAGAATCGTCTTGTCTAGCGAAGTGTGGAGCCAAATTATCTAAAATATATTTTTGTACTTTGGAGCAATATTTTAAGGTTGGCTGATTGAAAGATAAATAAAAACTCTAAACATGATTTCCACCCGATATTTAGGAATTAAATCCTTTTCCTCATTAAAAAAGTATTACTAATTTAAAATTAAACAACAAAATACCATAATATGCAGGTGTCGTTTGAAAAAAACGTACCTACTCTAATCGGATCGAACGCAGAACCGGTGTTAGATCACGTGGCATGTTGACAAAGAAGGGCTGGATAGCAGTTCAAACACTCGTCAGATCCGTCCATTGGGAAATCTGAGCCAAATGACGTTTCATATATGAATGAAATACTATCAACGTAAAACTGTGGCATAACTCCTAGATAAATTTTGCAGCCGAATACCAATCTTTCCCGTTCTTGGATTGCATTAGTTGCCCGAAAGAGTGGGAAAACTAGAAAGTAATAGTACGTTTATGTTCTTGTACCGTGAAACCTGGATAAAAACAAAACCTTGTTCAAAAATAATTTATAAAGGCAGAAAATGCCGCAAAAAAAACTAGGTTAAAAAAAACATGTCACTTTCCGAGGATTAGTCTCATGTCCTCAGAAAGTTTTGTGCTGTGATTTGTCGGTTTCTTCATGTAACATTATGATTTACTGGCGATAGTGGCTAGCAAGCCCTGCAATTCCAAAATGCAGTTCTGTGTATTTATTACTCATAATGTATTATTTGTTCCCAGCTGGGGAAGTATGCACTCCCCCCCCCCACTGACTCCTGAGTTTGTCGGTCCCACCCTTCCGACTGATTTAATTGTCATTCCTTCCCCCTCCGATAATTCCCCGCTTCCAAATATTTGTCATCCCCCACCCCCAGCGATAATTTCCCGCTTCCGAATAATTGCTCCTCCTTTCGCTTCCATAATTGCTCCTCTGCTGAATATTAACGTAACTTTTGTTTGGTTCAGGCACGTCATATCGAAATCCAGCAGATACAGTCGAAAATAACGCACGACCCATCCGACCGGGAAATACTACCGATGAAAATGTTTTTTTTTTCTATCTGATGGTATTTCTTTTCGCTCCAACGGGGATGTTTTCTATCTGAGCTCAGGATTTTTATTCAATCTGGTGGGAATATATAAAGGGAAACCCCCCCCCCCATGTTAATAGAATACATTTCATTCTTAGTTACTTATGCTAAGAGTGTCATTTAAAATGCACTGTAGAGTAGCGTACAAAAAATACAGCTAAGAATGCCAAACCACTGATAGGGTTGAGGGCGAAGCCTCTCCCGACTCTCTTTCTATCCGAGACTTAGCTTTGTTTTGTACTCCTTTCGTAAGCGCATCTTTTAGCGTACTTCTGTTCCCCACCGGCTTTTTTTCCTAGATGTTTTTACGACTGTCATTATATTGTGACCGAAACTGCAGGAATGCACAGGGAACAACAGTACTTTACCAAAACTAAATGCGTATCAACAAATGCAAAAATATGTAAATCTACTTCGGATTAAAAAGAAAAAAAAAGTGAGGAGGGATATTCTACAAATCAAAGGGGAGGGTAGCCAGTCAGATAACCCCCACGTACATGGAGTGATCATCTTTCTACAACTTCATAATTGTATAACTGAGGGAGAAAATGGGTCGAAAATCAAATCGATCCACACCATACCCATCGAAATCAAAAATAAAGTCGATTTCTGGTATGAAATTGAAATTGTCACAGGATTTGTTTTCCGTATAACGGGAATGTTTTTAAAATTGTAATGCAAATGTAAAGGATATAACCAAAATCAAACTATTTGCCATAAAAATAAAACCTATACGGTGGCTAGAGTGGATGCTCGAAAGCGTAGCGCGGGCACAGCGGACGCTTCCCTTCCACTGGCACTGCCAGCAGACGCTTAATAATAACAATATTTGTTGTGATAGCAACCGGCCTGGCAAGGACCAAGAGGTCACTAACAGCCAGCCACAATTGCATTTATATTTATGTACAGTGTACAAAAAAATGGCCAAGGAATGGTGATGGTAAGAGGTTTGGGGACACGAATGCCTTACCACCAAGGTTAGACCTGCCAAGGACTCAAAGGTCCCCGATGGCATTGCCAACCGTTTTGGACATGGGAACGGTGTGAAAAGTGTAAAAAGTCCCAAAAAGAAGCTGTACAATTAAAAAGTAAAATCAATGCTAAAAAATTGCAAGATATGCTACGGTGAATACTAAAAACTAAAGCACCCAGATAGTAGGATTTGTCAACACTTAAAAAAATTAATAAAAAATATATAATAATAAGTTTCATTTGCCCTCAAGAAGCAAAACGGCAAGAAACGATCATCCATTAAACCACTAACGACTTGCCGGAGATTGACGAAGTAACATCAATACCAATGGATACATCGTCAAGATGAAGAGAACAAACTAATTTAAAAACTAATTTAAAAACAGGCTCTCTGTGTAATAAAAATAAATCTAATAACAATGTCGATATACAAAATTCGGGGTGGTGCAGATGAGTTTTCAAACACCGTTCATTCAACAGTCTCTTGAAGAGTGACGAGGCTGAGGCAATGTAGTCAGGAAGAGAGTTCCAAACCGGGGCAATACGCAAAGAGAAAAAAGATTTTCTAGAATTTAGATTAAACTTGGGAATAATTAGTTTTAATTTATGCCCCCTAGTTCGTGTGTCAGTGTTTATTTCAAAGAAAGGAAGATCAAGAGGTAGCATATTATGTAAGATTTTGTAAGTGAGAATTAAGTCAGCCTTAAGTCTACGCAGTTCGAGTGAATCTAATTGTAAAAGTTCCAAACGTTGTTTATAGGTTTTACTTTTCAATCCCGGTAGTGATTTAGTAAAACGTCTCTGAACTGACTCAATATGATCGATATCTTTTAATAGGCTTGGTGACCACACCTGACATGCATACTCTACGAGGGGGCGAACGTATACTTTATATGCCCAAAGTTTCGTGTTTAATTTGCCGGAGGTGAAACAGCATTGTACAATAGACGATCTACGATTTGCCAACATAGCAATATAGTTACAGTGTGTATAGAGAATTTAAGGTCTGGCTGGAACCAAATTCCCAGATCTTTGATACATGTTGTAGTTTTCATGCTTTTCATGTGAATGGTGTAGTCGTAAGGGTAGATGCTTTGCCATTTCTCATAGCAAGTGAGTAGTAGCTGCTATTTTTCTGCCCAGGATTCCACATTATTTATTTCATGCTGGAGTAGTTGGCAATCAGATTCGGTAATAATGGCGAGTACAACTTGAGATCGTCAGCAAGTTTTTCATGATTCACTGTGTTATTGTTACAAGTTAAGTCATTCAAATAGAGGGGCCTGGGAATCTGGCTGTTGCAGACATAGGGCCTTAGGGCTTCGGGCAGATGACCAGGAGTGGTTAACGCTCGTTAAACCCTTTAACCTTAACCTTTTCAAATAGAGGATGAACAGTAAAGGGCCAAGAACTGATCCCTGCGGGACACCACTATACTATCCGCCAGGAAAGAAGACTTTCCTTATATGGTCATTTTATGACTACTAATCTTTCATGGAAAAAGTGCGCCTTGCCTTTATACTATATAACTGCGTCGTCGTGGCAACGCTAGTAGACCAACAACAATGGCGTCGCTTTCCGATCAAGTTCGTGTCAGCAAGAAAGAGTAAACTCTCCACAGTCAAGCTAGGTGTGTTATTTGGAACGTTTTTCAGTATTTCAAAGAGTCTAGGGGAATCTATTTCTATTTGTGATTTATTGAGTAGCACTGCATCAGCAAAAATGTGTCGGTTAAAACAGTGCATAGAATTACCGACGCCGGCAAGTTAGGCTGTTCAACGATCGACCCCGTTATGGAAGCTGCCGCCGGTCCTTCGTTCACCTCGCCGGGATGGAAACGGTCCCCCCCAGCGCCGATCACCGACTTGGACAAGTTCCGAGTTGTCTTGTCAGAGCTACTGTAAATGAAATTCACCAAGCATGCGATTATTCTACCATAGATTCGATTCATTCTAAACTTGTTGCGAGGACCGGATTTGCAGACAATAAAACATCTCTCCGTTGTATTCTCCGCGGTAAGTTAAAAACGAAGTATCGCAAGTTCGACGCACGTAAATTTTATATTGAACGGCCCGATATTGTTTCGCATCGTCATTGTTATTTACGGAAAATAAGAGAGGTACGGGCAGCAGGGAGGCTGCTTATTTATCTTAATGAAACGTGGGTAAATGCACACCATGGTAGAGAGAAACAATGGCATAATGATGATTTAAAAATTCGTGGACGCTTGATTCCAACAGGAAAAGGAAAGAGGCTTATTTTGTGTCATGCCGTCAGCAGCACAGGATTCGTACCGAATGCCGAGATGTTATTTCGCTCCAAAACAAAATCGGGTGATTACCAGCACATGGCCAACATGTGTTATGATTGCTAGCCTACCACTGCGACCACGACCCTATCGAACTCATTTGGGCACAGGTGAAGGAAGACGTACGTAAACATAAATAATTTACACTGGCCGAAATGGAGAAACTTACTACAGCCACGATTCAAGCAGTTTCTCCTAACAATTGGAAAAAAGCTGTGACCGCGTCGTGGAAATTGAAAAAGAAGTACCACTGGGAATCCGATCACTTGGTCGAGGAACGAGTGGAACTGCTCATCATTTCGACGGTAGAGAGTGACAGCGATGAAGAAACTGACTAAAAAGGTTTTCATACTTCGCCATTTTTCCCTTGACTCGAGAAATGAAACCTCCAAAAAACAAACCCCTGCCTCATTGTTCAACAGTCGTTACACGTAATGCTCAGTCCTTTTTAGGACTACACCCTAAAACGGTCCTTCTCTGGATCACCAAATGTCGAAAAGAGAATTTTATTGCTTGTTTATTATTAGTAAAATAAAGGTTATTACCCAAATAAAAAATGCATTGAATAAAACAGCTATAAACATACCAGTATTTTAGGAGCAAAATGATAGTCAGAGCGCAATAAAAAGTTTAATAAAAAAAAGTTTTGTGCATCCTTATATGCAAGGATCCTGGGTGTAATCTTTAAAAGTTAAAAGTGGAGGAAGGGGGGATATTCTCCTTACTAAGCGTTGTTTGCTTGCACCCGCACATTCTCAAATAGGTAAAACAAACTATAAGGTCTATGGGTAAATTAGCAACAACAACAAAAAAAGAAAGTAATACTTTTTCTAAAAAAGAAGGAAAAAACTTGAAAATTGGGGGGGGGGGAGAAAAAACTCAGCGGCAGCCTCAAGGTCGCAAAAGTGTACAGCCTATGATAGCATCAAAATGATTGTACTAAATTCTGCTTTCAAACATTCGCAAAAATTAATAGTAAAAAGAATACGATTTATTGTGTAAATCAAGCTGCAGCGAAAATAATAAAAAAAAAGGCTTGAAAGTGCCCCCCACCCTCATTTTTTCCCCCAAAATGTTAGCCAACGGTTTTGCTACATTCACCCAAACCAATCTAGGCTAATGTTGCAAAAGCTACAGGCGTATATAGAAAAATTATTTAATTTTGATGACCGTATATATTGCTGGCTAATCAAACAGTCGGGGAGTTGCGATTGTTCCACCCCGTCCCCCTCGCCCTGTAAAACTGCCTCTACGTCAGTTATTACTTGTCAAGAAGTGCTGTTACTGATTCAGCCATTTTAACATAAAAACTGGCTAGAACCATTGGATTTTAAAGGTACATGTCTCTCGGTTGGTTTTCCTGTATGGCTCACTTTTGCAATTTTAGTTCAGGCGCGAGAAAATGTGCAAAGGCATTCATTTTTTGGTTTTTCTCGTGAAAAACGGTGTTCTACATTCAATCTAACCTATGAAAATGTTGCAAATGCTATTTCAGTGCCTGAAGCACTTTCGAATTTCCCGTATCCCCTCCCTGCCTGGCGAAATTGGAGCCAAGGCATCTGATCTAGCCTAAGCTAACTTAACCTAACAACACGACCACAAGAAATGAACATAATAAAACAGTGCAATACGCCACACCTTTTGGGTGTCGTATAATACATTATTTTTTTACGTTTATTTGTTTTTGGGTTTGCTATCCTACGTTGCTATCCTACCTGTGCCATGGCTCCAGTTTCACCAGGCAGGATGCGAGTCATGTGGGAACTAATTTCACAGGGCCTTATCGTGCGGGACATTTGTACACAATGTGTTTGTATTACATTCTACAGTATAAGGCCATTTTTATTTTAAAAAACTGTTGAATTATTCGGGTTTTGCGTTCGTTCGTACTTATGATAGGTGAAACGACAGTACGCGAACACTCGTTAATGAGTCTACTTCGATTTGTACTGCTAAGAGTGACTGGTGTGACAATTCAAACTTTTAGAACGATTAGCAAGAATTTGTTGCTCACCAGCCTCTCGGAAGGGGAAAATTTTCAAGCTTTTTGTTCGATGTGCATGATTAGCCTAAATTATGGCCCTAACAGCTTTACTATATGAGCACACGATGGCTGCTTATACATGGCGGATATCTGCAAGGTAAACGACGCAGCCGGCATGCATAATGCATACCCCTGTTTTGAAACGCTTTGGACTTCTTTCTTGGCGGGCACTATAATTACTTTTGTTTCATAGGATAAAACAGAATCGATAACCACTATTTGCGAACGGTCACTAATGAAGGCTTTTATCCATCTCAGTAATTCTCCTTCGAATCTGTAAAATGTAAGTTTATGTAACAATTTTGCATGGACCACAGATTCAACGGCTTTTTTGAAATCGAATAGAATAATATCTGTGTTAATACCTAGGTCCCGTGCCTCAGTCCATTTATCAAGTGCTATTAGTAGTTGGTGAACTGTAGAACGGCCTTCCCGAAACCCAAATTGATCATTATTTAAAATATTAAATCGTTTAATATGATGCATCATTGCCCTACGAACAATTGATTCCATGACTTTACATGGCACGGAGGTCAGTGATATTGGCCGATATTTTTTTGGGTCTGCTGGGTTGCCCTTTTTGAAAATCGGTACAACATTAGCTGTTGACCAGTTGAATGGTAAAAGACCTGTAGAAAACGATAGAGAGAAAATTATTTTCAGGGGGAGTGCAATTTGGTTGCAAATTTGTTTGTAAAAAAATGCAGAAAAACCATCTGGTCCTATTGCGTGACTTGGTTTAAGAAGACCCAAGATAGTAATAATATTTCCAAGTGAGAAGACAACACTCGAACAGGTTTCAGTGATTTGGTAAGTATTAAGTGTTATTGTGGGTGGTTGTTGATCAATATCAGTGACCCCGTTCTAGGAAAATTCGAAATTTAGTGCCGTCGCTTTCTCTTTAGCATTGTTAATTAGCACACCATTAACCCTCAAGGGAGGAATTATTCGAGATGATTTTGTTTTGTGGCGGTAGAAACGTAAAAGTGCAGGAAGGCTTGCTTCCTCAAGCGTTTTTTTTCCCTTAAGTAATGTAAATCCTTTACACAATTAAAATAATTCCGCCTGCACTCGTTGTATTTCAGTTTATTTTCAACGGAACGATTAGAAGTATATCGATGCCAGGCCTTCAACTTTTTTCGTGAAAGTTTTTCGAGTTCTTTAGAATACTCTGCATGCTTTTTATTTGTCTTTTTGATGCTCTAGTGCAATCATTTGTCAAATTACGAATTAAATTTATGAAGTGATCCCATGCATCGTTACCTGTATAAAAGAATGAAGTTCGTTTTCCCAGTCAAGTTGGCTTAACTTGCTGCACAGTTGAGTGAAATTTACATGTTGTATAGGATGACAATTGACAATAGATAATTTTTGATGAATTTTGAACGAAACCATATTATGGTCACTCAAGCCTAGCCCTGCTTCAACATCTACGTCAAAAACAGCACGGGTGTCGTCTGTTAAGATAATATCTAGGATGTTCAAATCTCTAGTAGGTTTTTTAACCAATTGGGTAAACCCGCAACTCGAGATTAAATTTTGGAATTTATAATGAAGCCGATGAGGCGTTGAATTCACTGTCCAATCGACAGTTGATAAATTAAGGTCACCAAGTGCTATATTTGTATGATCCGGGACTATTGCAGAACTTATAAAAGCACCCATTTTCTCAATATGATCTTCACTTTCACTATTCGGAATGTAACAAACAATGAAACTTAGTTTAGATGGCATTAGTTGAACCGTCATTGCCTCAGCCTCACCAGCAATCAAGTTAACACCAACACACAGTCCCCTTCTGAAGATTACAGCAATCCCACCCGCCCTGGATTCCCTATCTCTTCTAATCAAGTTGCAGGGGTGGCCATTTATTATCATTGCATCTGTTACTGTTGAGTTATACCAGGTTTCCGTAACAAAAATAATGTCATACTGATCATTCGACAAAAGAAAGTGAAGAGCTGCTAAATTTGCTACTAGGCTCCGAGCATTCAAAAGGATACATGTGAGGTTTCTGGAAGTCACATTATGAACTGTTAATGGTGCTCTGTTGAATGTGTCACCCATGTTTTTTCTGTTTAATCCAGCAAAATGGTTTTAGGAAGATAACTTGGGTTTGGCACGCGGACCAGTTAACGTCTCATTTATCGTCTCTAGTTTTCCATCATCTGATCACTTGGTATTTTGTTCACATCGTTAGATAATATTACCTTCATTTCAGTTAGTAGCACTTCTTTTCCCTGTTTGGTCAAGTGGATCCCGTCTCTGGTCATCAAGCTCCAATTAGTCATGAGTTGGTTATCAATAGGAATGAAATTGGTATTTGAGTCGACACAAAGCTTCCTCAATAGGGCATTTCTTGCAACCACTTCAATGTCTTCGTGTTGTCGATTTATTTTCATGCATTGAAACAGACCAATAAATGATACCTTACATTCGGTTTTAAAGCTTTTACCTTTGATAATACCAATGCCAACTGTTCAACAATTACCGTAGGGGTATCAATCAAAATATTGTTTGAACCAATGCAAATAATCACTTTTATCTCATCCTGTGTATTTTTTAAGTAGGTTGGAATTTTTTCGAGAAGGTGTTGCACTCTGCAGCCTGGTATTGTCCAAGTTTTCGACTTCTCATTGTTGTTTGTACGAAGAGAGTGCACATTCGAATCACCCATCACTATAAATTGGCATTTGTCATTCCAGGTAAGGGATTCTTGGTCTGCCTGGTGGTAAATTTTCACAGGGTTGTGTTTATTAACCTTGCAATCGTGTCAGAGTTATTTAGGTGAACACAATTGGGTGTGGTAATTTGTGAACCACAGTTTTCCATTTGTTGTATCTCTTTTTCCGGTCTTCTCTTTCGAGCGGGTCGTCGGTTTTGGTGCACTGTGACCGTATCTGGAAGAACAAATTCCGTTGTTGCAGTATGGTTGGTGTTCAATCTCGCCAATTCAGAAGCGTTAGATTGTATTTCCATAGTGTTTGGAGGATTGCTTATATTTCTTTTCTTTTGGACATTTTCGACATGTGAAAATAGCAATTCAGGCGTTCCATTTGTATCATTTGTAAGAAATGATTTAACAGTAAAGGTTAGATTATTGTCAAGTGGCTTACATTGTACTTCTTTACATTCGATATGTCCATCCACGGTAAGCCTGCCAAATTTCGCAGGTATATCAACCATTCTAGAAGCAATAAGTTCAAATCCCTGTGCAACAATTCTTTCGAGGTCACCGAAGCGGTTATGAATAGTTTCTTCGATTTTACGTTGAAATTTTTCCACATTCTGTGTCAGATATGCCCTCAAGTTTCTTGTGAGTGCTTCAAGTTTCTGGTCCAGAGAATTACTTTCGTTTCTCTCAATGCCATTCAATAATTTTGTAAGTGTTGCACTCGAGCTGAGCTGTATTTTTTCAAGTTTTTGGTTTACATCCTGTAGGTCAATATCTTTCTCCAATTTGAAGGTATCAAGGATTGTCTTGAGACGTTTATAGCAAGAGCCCTTGCCGAAATATCTGCGTCATAACGTACAGATGTTTTGACTCTTGGATTATCTGCGGAAAAGTAAGTCTTTTAAGAATACCCGGGTCTTGCGAGTCAAACTGGACGCTTTTGGGGCATAGGGGGGTTAAAAGACCCCCCAAAATGACCGTCATTTACCTCATAAGGTACATGGGTGAAATTAACGTCAAAATAATCTTTAGTATACCAGATTAAGGGCTGCACACAATAAGACACGAAAATCGGGCGCCAAAACCATTCAAGACCCCATTAAAGAGCAAGAGGAAGTCCCGCGTCAAAAGTGACCGCCATTTACCTCATAAGGTACATGTTGAAATTAACGTCAAAACAACCTTCAGTGTACCAGATTAAGAGCTGCACACAATAAGACACGAAAATCGGGCGCCATAACCATTTAAGACACCATTAAAGACCGCCATTTACCTCATAAGGTACGCCACCAAAACTAACGCCACCAAAACTGACCGTCATTTACCTCATAAGGTACAAGGTTGAAATTAACGTCAAAACAACCTTCAGTGTACCAGATTAAGGGCTGCACACAATAAGACACGAAAATTGGGTGCTATAACCATTTAAGACACCATTAAAGACCGCCATTTACCTCATAAGGTACGCCACCAAAACTGACGCCACCAAAACTGACCGTCATTTACCTCATAAGGTACATGGTTGAAATTAATGTCAAAACAAACTTCAGTGTACCAGATTCATGGCTGCATATAATAAGACACGAAAATTGGGTGCTGTAAACATTTAAGATGACAATAAATACCGAGAGGAAGAGCCGTCCCCAAAATGACAGCTATTTTCCTCATAAAGTACATGATTCAAGTTGACACAAACCAACCTTTAGTGCACCAGAATCCTTGCTGCACACCATAAGAATGAAAATTTGGGTGCTGTAACCATTTACGATGCCAGTCACATATATTAAAGATGGCCAAAATGGTTATAGGGAACCTTATTGTCATTGAACATTAATCGTGATTAATTTGATGCAAAATTACTTACAATTCTGCTTGCACTAGTATAAATATTGTGTTGATCTCTTTATTAAGGTAATCGTATCAGACATACAGTGTATTATTAAATTAATAATACAGTATGTCTGCAATTACCTTAATACAATCACCACATACAACCATTGTGGCATACTCTATGTCACAGAATAGAGCTTCTCTTATTAGATCATAAGAATTAGAATAGACCATAGAATAGACCATATCAGATCAGGTAATAGAACAGAATAAAGCGATAGTAATTCTTAGTATTGTTAATCACTATCACTATAACTCTCATTTTCATCTCTAGTAATCTCTTCAGCAACTACGACGTCATCTACATTTTCTGAAGATTCCTCAGCAGCATCCACATCTGTCTCAAGAATCAACATGCGAGAGTTGGTGAAGTCTGATCCCCGGCAAACCAAACAGCTGAATAATTATCTTCAACCTACTTCCAAAAGTCGTTTACAGGAGGTAAGCTGGAGTATGGCTCACTGATGCATTGTTCCAAATACAACAAATATAATATTAAGCTACACCTTCTGGTCAACAACAGCCTTTTGCATCAATCCCTCTAATCTTGTCTAATGGACGCACACTTTTGCATATGCGTAAACAGTCGTGCTTCGTTCAAAGGTAGGTTCATTTTGCCTTACAGGGAAGACACAAACAGCTCGATGTTAAGGCAGGTAAGGTGTTATCGTTTACTGTTTCAGTTCTTCCAATTGATGCAAAAGCTTCCTGGGCTATCTTGTTCTTCTCATGAAGTGCAGATGGTCTTACTTTTCCTCTTCTAGAAAATGCAGCTGCGTATTTGCGTAATCACATCCTGTAAAGTCGTGAAAGGCAGGAATTTAACAGGATAATAAACGTCGAAGCTTTTCGCAGAACTTGGTCATACGTATGTATGCAGCGTATTCTTAGTGTGCAATCCATTTTTGAGCCATACCTTAATTCCCATATCTAGCTTTTCTATGTTAACTCAAACAATAGCCATGACATCAGTATCTGATGTTCGAATGACAACATTTGCAGGAGGGGGTACTTGTGAGAAATGAAACACCATCCTAGAGTCTGCCTCTTCACAGTTACTAGACAAGATGAAATGGATTGATGCAAGCTCCCTTCCTCCATGTAAGGCGTTATTGAGTAGACGATACGGCGTACTAATTATATATTCTATATTTGGAACAATGCTGTCATACTCCAGGTTATCTTCTTGTGAACAATGTTTAGAAGTTGCTTGATGATAAAGTATACAGCTGTTTTGTTTTCAAGGGACCAGACTCCACCAACTCGGAGAAAAATTGATATAGATGAGACAGATGTGGATGCTTCTGAGGAATCTTCAGAAGATGCAGATGAATTCTTAGTTGCTAAAGAGATTACTGGTGATGAAGATCAGGGTTATAGTCAGTGACCAACACTGCTAAGAATCGCTATGCTGTTATTCTGTTCTGTTCTGTTCCATTACCAGACCTGTCATAGTCTATTCCTCCTGTCCTCCTGTCCGGTGTTTTTCAATTTTTGCAGGAGGTACAGATGTATGACAAGATTTAGATTAGGGGTTTGAATAATATCTCTGTAATGTGTGGTGCAGTGGCAACCCGGACCACTGCACTGTGACTGAGGTTGGCGCTAATGACCAAGCTGTCGACGCGCCATTAAGCCTCATCCCCCCCCCCTCATAGTCTATTCTGTGAACTGATATGAGAAGCTCTATTCTGTGACATAAAATTATCTCATAAGCCACAATGGGTGGGTGGAAGGCTTGTGCGTCATCTCTTTCTATGTGGTATTTGTATTAAGATGATCATATCAGACATAATATTTCTACTAGGCCAAGCAGACATGTATGTAATTCTTAATTAAATTCATCTCAATTAATGTTTATTGCTTTGGGTGGGTCTATTAAACAAAATTCCCTACGAAAGATTTGACCGTTTAGAATATATGTTCGGAAAATGTCACACCCAAGGAAAACCCAACCTTTGGAATGGCAAAAAAGGAGTGAAGGGGGAAATTCCTAGTAGCCCCAAGGGTAACAAAAGGACCACCACGAAAATGACTCGCGTCTTAAAAGGCTACAGTACCAAAATTTTAAATCTTATGATGTGCAGCCAAGATTCTGGCATACTAAAGTTTATTTTGGAATTAACTTGAAGCATCTCCTTAATCTGGTACACTGAAGGTTGTTTTGACGTTAATTTCAACTGTATACCTTGTGAGGTAAATGGGCAGTCAGTTTTGGTGAAGGTCTTCCTCTTTAATGGCATCTTAAATGGTTTTTGAACCCAATTTTCGTGTCTTATTGTGTGCAACCCTTAATCTGGTACA
>JAHWFP010068306.1:7144-23210 GCA_023313725.1 Lithobius niger | reverse complement strand
TTTGGCGCCCGTTTTCGTGTCTTATTGTGTGCAACCCTTAATCTGATACACTGAAGTCTGTTTTGACGTTAATTTCAACCATGTATCTTCTGAGGTAAATGGCGGTCAGTTATGGTGCAGGTCTTGCTCTTTAATGGCGTCTTAAATGGTTATGGAACCCAATTTTCGTGTCTTATTGTGTGCAGCCCTTAATCTGGTATACTAAAGATTGTTTTCACACTAATTTCATCCATGTACCTTATGAGGTAAATGACGGTCATTTTTGGGGGTCTTTAACCCTACTATGCCCCAAAAGCGTCCAGTTTGACTCGCAAGACCCGGGTATTCTTAAAAGACTTACTTTTCCGCAGATAATCCAACAGTCAAAACATCTGTACCTTATGACGTAGATATTTCGGCATGGGCTCTTGGACTATTAACGGAGTTCAGTAGGTACTCATCGTGGATATTTTGAGAGAGTGAGCCATTCGAATCATCACAATAAGGTTGGTTTGACAAAGTCTCGGAAGGTGGCACCTCCACTGATTCGTAATACAAAGTGTCTCTTCTTTTTCCATTCCCATGTGGAAGGGAACTCAAAATTGGGCTCTGACTCAAATTCATGGTGCACCTGGTCAATGTTAAAATGTAAAAAAAAAGTAATAAAAAAAAATGAAAAAAAAAGTGGAGAAAAGATAAAACGGACTCAATCGCCAGGATAAAACAACCCCATGAACAAACCAAAAAAAAAAAAAAAAAGTCAAGGATCAGAATTGAACCTGCAAAAATCCCAGACCAAGATGGCTGCGCCCAGTGAATTGAGCAAAACAAACAAATCAATCGCGGATATTCCCGCCTCTAGGAAAGAATGAGTCGCGAATCGTTCACAAATGCAATCTTGCCAGTTCCTAAACTCACATACCAGAGCACAACTCGCAGCACCAAGTCCTTCCCGTGAGATCGTGGTGTAACAGGCAGACCAACTCTTGGTGTTATATATCTAACATTGCTTATATATCTATCGCTTCCCTCCCTCTGGTAACCCCTGAAAGTGTACCGGGACCGGGGGGGGGGGGGTAGCCACACTTCATACACTCCCCAATTATTACTGCCGGAAACTCACTTCCGAAATACACTAAGAATAAACCTCTGGCAGTATGCAGTCAGAACCGTGGAGGACCACACTGTGCGCAGATTTCCTTCTTTGTTTTAATTTGTTTTAGTTTCGTAGTAACTGCATTGAAATACAGGTTTACCTCACTAATAAAATAGTAAGCTAAAAATAAAGCTTTTCCGTGGATTAATTTCTTCCTTTGGATTTTTTCCTTTGGATTTTATATCCTCTGGATTTTTTTTATTTGGTTTTATTTTCCTGGATTTTCTTTGCTGTTTAGCCACGTAACGGACTGATTCACAATCCTCGGCACAAAATACTACTTGCGCCAGACAGAACAAAACATGAAAGCATACAAAGAACATGCTCCAACTTTGTGATTGAGTATCTATGGATTGTATAGCCAGAACTTTTTTTTATCAAATAAAAAAACAATTCTATTTATTAGGAAAATAATACCTTTATCTGGTGGGGAGAAATTTCCATGTGATAGATAAACTTCTATGTGATGGGTGCACACATTTTCTGATGCGAGGTCAACGAATCTTCATTTTTGTGTGGGTTTGGATTTTCTTTGTACTTTGTTTAGGGAGGGGTTGGGGGAGTGAGGATTTTTTGTGTGTTTTTGCATTGTTTAGTTTTATCTCGCAACCCAAAACAACAAATCCTGAACAAAACCTAAACAATTTTCAGGTAGATAATAAGTTTCTGGCAAGTCCACTTCAATAGGCCTACTGGTATTATTGCCAGTAAGCTTTATTGAGTTTATAAGTAGTGATACGTCCCTTGATATACAAAGGGTTTGCGGTTTGTAGGCCTGGTGGAGAGAGTTGTAGGCTTGAATCGGAGAGCGGGGCATCGAAACTTTGTGGATTATACTACGTCTATCCATTTCACCGAAAGTTTAGCCTGATTAAAATTAGGCTAAAGGGAATTCCCGTTTCGCCGAATACCATTTCAAAGAATCAAATACGCCATAAAAATGTAATATAGCTGAAGTTAAAGAAGCATTCCTAACTGGAAGGAATTTGTAATAAGCTGCGGTTTCTGATGTTATGTTTAGCCGCAGCAAGCGCAGCAGCACGAGCGAGGCACGTAATTTGATTTGAAAATAAATATTCGCCAAAACAGGAGTTAGGGAAACGGAAATTCCCGTTTTGCCGAAAATTAAGACACTGATTAAAATTCGGCGAAACGGCTATCCGATTACAAATTTGATTCCTCTTCCCCCCCCCCCTCCTCCCAATTTCGAAAATATTGACTGGTCCCTGAAACCAGGGATAATGAACTACAGAGCAAAATGTCGCAGGAAAAAGTAAACGGAAATAAAAAGGCAAAGGACAAATAAAACCATATCGTCTGAAAAGGATCGCAAAAGCCACTCACGCTAAAAGAGCAGTGGGAATTGTGTAATTGATATATACGACTACTCTCCCATTTTTTGATTTGTAGAACATCCTGCCTCATACTCACTGTTTTGTTCTAATCCGATTACACTAGATTACCTGTGTTACAAATTCCAGATATCTTTTTTTGTCGATTTATACTTTGTTGATGTATAGTAGTTTGGGTGAAGTATTGGAGCAATGGAGCGCAATTTAAGTCAATATTTGAAAGCACAACGACGTGTAACTGCAATACTAAGGACAGTTTTACGTCGATCGCGTGTGAAACGTCATTTTGCTCAGATTTCCGAACTCACGGATATGACGAGCGTTGAAACTGCTATCCAGCCCGTCTTTGTCAACAAGCCTCGTCACATTTAACACCCGTTCTGCGTTGGAATCCGAATAAAGTAGGTACGATTATTTCAAACAACACCTGCATATTATGGTATTTTGTTGTTTAATTTTAAATAAGTAACCCTTTTTAATGAGGAAAAGGATATAATTCCTAGCTATCGGATGGAAATCATGTTTACAGTTTTTATTTATGTTTCAATCAGCCAACCTTAAAATATTGCTACAACGTACAAAAATTTACTTTAGATAATTTTGCCTCCACACTTTGCTAGACAAGACGATTCTCTTTCATTAGAAACATGATCGACACTATTCCGTTGGAAAATAACTGAGAAAAAGTGGAACTAAGATCGTAACTGAAATACGTTGTATACACTAGCGCTATCTAGTAGTCAGAATTGAGATAACCAAAGGTGTTGCACTCCCTCTTAAATAAAGAGAGGATTTACATCTCCGTGTCAACCAACACGAACGTGAATACGTGGATACAAAGACTCGTTTAACACAGCTGCAGCGCTAATTTAATTTTAGGTCTCTAAAGAGTAAACTTGTGGCAAAATTGCGAAACGACAACCACTCATTTTAAATCCTGTAAAAGTCGAGACAGAGTCGAGATAAATGAAGTTGTTCGATCTTGTCTCAATCTCGCCTTCAGTCATATCAACGTCGACTCGACTTGCAAACGGACTTCCCCGACATCATCTCATCTCAGCGAGAGTCTCGATGAAACAAGACGACAATCGAGAAAAGGTCGAGATTTCTTCGTCTCGACACCAACCTATTCATAATAGAATTAAAAGTCAAACATTTAATTTGAAATTCCACTATTCCTTTAAAACACTGGTAATGATGGTGTCAGTAACAACAGTACTGGGGTAAGGGAAACACAATTGCACAGTAGCGAAAATCATACTGTAAACTAGCTAAGTTCAGATAGTCCTTGTTATGGACCTTCACAATTTTCATCGAAATGATGAGGCTGACTGATAACTGCACAAAAATCCTTTACCCAAAGCCATGTTTCATTATTGTGCTACTGTGTTTTCTTTACGCTTGTAATTTACAGCGATAGGTAACTATTTATATGTATAACTGTAAATCATTGCTTTGTGTTTATTCCTTTTCCGTTATTGACAGCAACATTTCTTAAGCCTTTTGATGTCGTGGCTGAATCTGTACAGCCTTCATGGCGGGTTCTGGAAGCCTTTTTTACTAGAGGCCTGTCACGGCTTCACTTGTTTCAAAAATGAATTAACTATTCAAAAAATTCACTCTTAGTACTATGTTAATGTTGCATTACTGCTATGTATGATTTATTACCTTTCAATATTCGCTCTTTCAATGTTTCTCCCTAGGTCTCCCTAGGAGGTACAGATGTATGACAAGATTTAGATTAGGGGTTTGAATAACATCTCTGTAATGTGTGGTGCAGTGGCAACCCGGACCACTGCACTGTGACTGAGGTTGGCGCTAATGACCAAGTTGTCGACGCGCCATTAAGCCTCAATCCCCCCCTAGGTCTCCATTAATACGCTTTTGGCCTAAGGCATAAAGATTTTAAAGATAGTAAAACGGGATGTCTGCCCCATGCTAAATTATCAACACTTACCAATAATTTCCTAGTGGAAGAGTTTCTGAAAAAAAATCATTAAAAATTGAAAGTATTTGTGCTAACGGATTGCCAAGTCAAAACTGTAAGATGCACACCTAAAATAATTTAAAAGTATGATGGTAAAAGGAAAGAATCAGCGTGAAAAATGACAAAGTAGACACAAAATCACAGTTGGTCCTGTATATGTTGACAGATGGGGTTTAATTACACACTGTAGGTATTGGCCTTAATTCTACCTAGGAGGTATATCTCCGATGACAGGGAATTAATACAATAATCAGGAAATTGGCGGAGATTCAATTCCCGATCAAAAGACTTACCGAATCTTTGCCATTTTTATATAGTGTACGTTTTTCTTTGTTGAGCATTCATGTATTTTTAAACCAGTGTAATATATGGGAATGTGTGTTTGTCTATATTGATTTAGGTATCAGCAATGGGGGAAACTGTAGTGGCATTAGTGCAAAAGTATTAGAGGCAATCAACGGCACAGAGACAAGTGAAACTTGGGGAGCAACAGGTCTGTAGTTTCATGACACTAATTAGTTGCATAAGGAAGGAAGGTAATTTAAAAAGGGAATGATGACAAATTGGTTATATTTGTGCCCATACTTTCGTAAATCTAGTCCAATTTTGGTCAACATTGCAGTATACAAAGAACCACAAATACCACAATGACACAGAACAACGATTATTTACTTTTCTACTAAGAAACGTGGTTAAGGGTTACTAGGAACATTCTGCATTCTGCATTTTCTGATAAATTATAATTCAGTAATATAGAATGTAAAAAGCATAACACTCTTGCATGGAAAATTTCAATAGTGAAACGAAACAGACGGATGGGGCAGACCGTAAGTGGTTGGCTTTCCGTGGGGTACTGGACCAGGCAGTTTCCCAAAGCTATAAGTTGATTCCTTCCAATCCCCTTAAAAAAGGTAGGCAAGAATCCCAAAACATTACTTATACTTAGACAGAAAAACCTTAAATTATGGCGCTCGTACAAGTTAAATCCAAGTGATGAAAACAAAAGGAGATATAACTATTGCCAATCAGAGTACACTAAGAGTGCCCGTGATTTTGAGCTGGAATTGGAACACCAAACAATTATTATGGGCACCTTGGGTTCCCTTTTCAGATTTTTAAAAAATAAAAGAGTGAAAACTAGTACTATTCCACCCTTGCGAGTGGCTGACACTTTTGTGACCACCGATAGTGACAAGGCTGATGTATTAAATGATATATTTATCGCCAATTGCATTGCTGACAATCTTGTTACTCCTCCTTTAGAAAACGTTAATAATGATATTGCTAATGAAACTGTTTGTGAATGCCCAGTTATTTCTGTAACGTAAGTACTTGAGGGACTCACGAAAATTAAGCCAAGCCATAGCACTTGACCTGAGGGTTACTCAGCTTTTTTTTAATAAAGAAATCAAGGAAGAAGTATGCTAGCCTCTTACCAGTATCTTCATTCCATCAATGGAAACCTGCAAATTGCCAGATTACTGGAAAAAGGCACGCATTAGTCCAATCTTTAAAAAGGGTGAAGCATCAAACCCAAAAAAATATAGACCAATTGCTCTGACATGTGTCCCATGCAAAACAATGGAACAATGAAACGATGTTATCATTCGTAAAGTAAAATAATATTCTCCGTGATGATCAATTAGGCTTTGTACCAGGTTGTTCTACTGGCTTACTACTTTTGTCGGTTTTGGATGACTGGACGAGTTATTTTGATGTAGGAATTCCTGTTGATGCAATATTTATTAATTTCGCAAAAGCCTTTGAATCTGTTGTTCATCATAAATTGTTAACTAAACTTAAGGCATTGGGATCTGCAGGAAACCTGCTAAACTGGCTTTACGATTTCTTATCAAATCGTACCCAATATGTTTCCGTGAATACCGCATGCTCTGGCATAAAATATGTCACTAGTGGTGTTCCTCAAGGTAGTGTTCTGGGCTCATTACTATTTGTTCTTTTTTTTTAAATGATCTCAAATCAACTAATGAAGATGTTTCCCGTAAAAAGTTTGCCGATGATGTAATGACATATGCACCCGTTTTTGATGATGCCTCCCAAGGATCTCTAATCACTTCAACCGATGATCTTTCTCAGTGGTCATCATACTGGCCGTTGCCGATTACAGCAGAGAAATGTAATGCACTTCATATTGGCAGAAACAACCAAATGTTCCAGTATTCCTTGTCATCAACTACAACGTTGTGAAACTGTAATTTAATTACAAATCTCGGCATTTGGTTTACCTCCGATTTAAAACCTACAACACACTGTGTCAATGTCACAAGTGCTGCAAACCAGCGGGTTGCCTTTAAAAAGAAGATATTTACTTCAGGTCATGTTGGCACTATGGTCTGGGCATTTAAAGTCTATGTAAGGCCGATCCTCGAATATGCAAGCTATGTTTGGTCACCGTACCTGCTTGGTGACATTGATCGCATTGAAGATGTCCAGCGGAGATTCACTAAGTCATTATGTGGACAACGTAATAAATCTTATGCTGATAGGCTTTTATTTCTTAAACTTGATTCACTTGAATTACGTAGGCTCAAAGCAGACCTTTACCTAACCTATTCCTTGCTCCACGGTCTTGTAAATCTGGATTTTGCAAAGTTCGTTGAGGTGCACACTGATGACCGTACGCGCGGTCACGGTCTAAAGCTTCGGGGGAGTTCGTTCTGCACTGACTGTCGTAATTTTTTTTTCTCAAACCGAGTCGTAAATATGTGGAACGAGTTACCCGGTGAGCTCGTGATCATGCCAACGCTGGGGTTGTTTAAGGCAGGCCTCCGACACTGTAACCTTAATAGGTATTTGGCAAGATAATTTTAAAATTGATCAATTGTTTACGAATTTGTTTACTTTTATGTGCTTTTTCCCCAATATTTTCATTTAGTTTGTACATATTGCTTGTTTTTTTTTTTAAATTGTAACCTAATTTAAATTTTAGATAACTGACAAATGACTAGTATAGTCTGCACTTTTAATAGGTTGGATGCAAGTAGCCAAAACTGGCCTTTCCCTCGCCTTTTGTCTTTTCATGACAATAAAGTTTTATTATTATTATTATTATTAAAAATAATCATAATTGCGGTAACTCTTTCAAATAACATTCTTTTTTCATCCATGAAAGTCATTCTTCTCTTAGGAGAAACGATCACTCATCTGGTGGCCTATCCTTTGGAGCATGAGTCGCTTTTCCCTTATCATCAAGAAGGATCCCTCATCTACTGGTTATTGGTGTCGGCGGCCACTTACGGTCCGCCACTTACTTGTTGATTGTCGCCATCTTGATGGTGTTCGTCGTCGTTTCCATCTCCCGCATGACATTGCGCGTCAGTTGGGCGATAAGTCTGTCCTCCTGTCCGGTGTTTTTCAATTTTTGCAGGAGGTACAGATGTATGACAAGATTTAGATTAGGGGTTTGAATAACATCTCTGTAATGTGTGGTGCAGTGGCAACCCGGACCACTGCACTGTGACTGAGGTTGGCGCTAATGACCAAGTTGTCGACGCGCCATTAAGCCTCAATCCCCCCCCCCCCTCATCTACTGCTATGTTCTTATGAGTTTGGATCACTTTTCTCTTCTGGTTCTCTTAGACAGTCCGATTCCTATTCTACATAAACTTGTTAGGAGCATGGGTCGCTTTTCTCTCAGCATTCCCTGAAGACAACGAAACCCACTTCTATGGCAGGTTATTCTGTCTCATCATTTACTTACGAGGACACTCGTCTACTGTCATGTTCTTAGAGGAGTTTAGGTTGCTTCCTCAGTGTTATCTTAACCCTATGTTAAACAGGAGAAGCCCAACGTGCACATGTAAAACCAACATAACCCTGTGCGCTTTGGGCTTCTCCTGTTCAACATACTTTGTTCCAGTGCTTGCATTTTTCCTAAACTTATCTTAACCTTTTCATTTCAAGGTCCAAATGCCTCACATGTAAACGAAAATAACCATATCCAGCAAATGCTAATAATAATAAAATTTAACTTCAGAAGGGGTTGGGACCTAAATGGGTTTAGTGCCGCTGATACTAGTCCCCTTCAAAGTCCAATAGATTGTGATGTCACAAACAGATTAAAACAATATCAAGGTTTAGAATCAAATTCGGCTTCTTAAAAAAACCTGCAAACTAGTCTCGCTCAAAAGCTACCTGAAACAGTAGATTGAGTCTGCCCGCACATGTTCATCAGAAAGAGAATTCAAAGCTCGGATCGCCCTAACGTTGAAAAGATTCCTTCTGTAATCCACCCTCACTGTATGTGTGGCCAATTTCAGCGAGTGGCCCCGTGTGGCCGAGGAAGGGCACGGATCGAAGAAAGGCAGTTTAATTAGTATAAAGCAATGACGGTTCAGCAAGCTAAATTTAGGTCAGCAAGATAACTGCGCAATTCCAAACACTTGAGTTCATTGCGGGACAACCTGGTGGTGTATGGCAAATTCCAGGCGCCAGGTAATTTATTATTAAATTTGCGCTGGACCGATAAGTTTGTCAATACGTCCAACCAGACAAACACTGGACACGAATACTCTAGGAGTGATCGGACGAAAATCTTGACTGCGTGCATTTTAATTTATGTATTTCCAGAGGTGAAATCAGCAGTCAACAACAGCAAGTCTCCATAACCCCATGTATGCAAATTGGGTGCAGTGTACAGATGGTTTGAGTTTGAGGTCAAACAGACCCCGAGATCGTTTATTTCAGTAACATATATTAAAAAGTGCGATTTTGGTAGCCAATGCTGAACGTCGCCCATTTATTAAAAGACAATGGCGGTTGGCAATGCATGCTTCATGCTGACACATAATATAAGATTTACACAGAGAACCAGAATCAATCTCCTGGTCGACAATATGTCTACTCAGTCTCAAGTAGTCTGCGAATTTGAATTACCATCAGCATCTGTTTCTGGAAATGCCCATGTTTCTCAACTAGTAATGGCATTTGTGAATTCTGGGAAAGTCTTCTCTGAATTCTGCAGTCTACCATGTAATTCTACAGGGTGTTTAAAAAAAACGCTACACGTTGATGTCGAATTTTTCTAAGTCCAACAACCATTCCCCGTCGCTATAACCCTTACCCATGACCTCAGTAACGAAATCATGAAAGTTATTCCTGAACTCAGGAAAGAAAGCTTTTATTTGCTTTTCAAATAAGAACGTAAAAGGTTAACAAGAGCATGTGACCACCCGGGTGGCCGCCCCCCCCCCCCCCCCCCCCACCAAAACAAACAATAAATGCCCATAATTGAATTTCAAGTAAGAAGAAGAAATAAACATTTGTGTGGCCATCAAGCCAAATAACTAAATAAAGGCTTTTACAGTATTTGGATTCCAAATAAAAAATCAAAGAAAAAACGCATGTGGCAACCCTGGTTGGTGGTAGAGGGGGGGGGGACCAAAACAAACAATAATATAATAAAAGCCCATAATTAGATTTCAAGTAAAAAGAAAAAAAAAACATTTATTTGGCCATCAAGCCAAATAGCTAAATAGAGGCTTTGACAGTATTTGGATTCCAAATAACAATTCGCAAAAGGAACGTATCCACGCCTTAAACGAAAAATGATCCCGATCGACGCATTCAGTTCTGTGAGGATTTCCTAGATTTCAAATAATGATAACGCAAAAGAAAAGCACATGTGGAACCCTGGGGGGGATGAGGACTTTGCCACGGTCCCCCCATTGTTGGGCCAGATAGGCTAACCTCTACAAGGGTGAGGTTTGACATTTTGTTTCAAACCAGTTAGAACGTAAATTAAGTCCATAATTAAGGTTTAGAGACAAAGAAATATGTTCCAGGTGATGAATCACGAACGAAGGCACTCGAACTGTCCTCCTCCAGCAACGATACACTCACCACATCTGCTTTCCACACCTAAGCGTATTCTCCTGCATAAGTCAGGAGTAAATGCCTCAAATGCACCGTAATAGGAACCTGCAGTGTTGCAATTTCCTGGGCTGGTTGAATGTACACCAAATCCCGTACTATTCCCCACACACTAAAGTCCATAGGCATCAGATCGCACTAAGACGAGGGCCATCCCATTGCACCTCTTCTACCAATCCAGCTGGTGGGAAATTGGTCGTCAAGAAGGTCTCGCACCTGTGTTGCATAGTGTGGTGATGCACCATCTTGTTGGAAAATAATATCTGCGGGACACTTTTCCCGTACAGCTGGCAGAATCCTGTCTTCTAGCAGCTGATGATATACTGCACCGTTGATTGTTCCATCAAAGAAGAATGGTCCAATGACCCCCTAGCCCATATACCTCTCCAAACATTGATGCCAGGTGACGGTGTGAATGCCGCCAGCGACGTGTGGGTTGTCATCACTGTAAAATATGCAGTTGTGACGACTAACTCTGCCATTCAGATGAAACTTGGCTTCATCGGAGTATAATATCCATTCCACGTTCTGTGGATCATCTGCAAGGAAATATAGGAATTCCTCGCAGAACTGAATGCGTCGATCGGGATCATCTTCGTTTAAGGCGTGGAAACGCCGTGGACGGTACACCTTCAAACCTACGTCCTTAATCAGCCATTAACTGAAGGCAGTGACACACCCGTTTGCCGTTTCAACTGACGCTGGGGCGTCGTTGGTTCATCAAGCAACGCGTGGTGGATCTCGGCGGCATTTTCAATTGTTCGTGTTGTTTGTTTACGGCCAGAATGGCCCTTATGTTGATTTTTCACAAAACCTGTGGTTTCAGATTTTTTCCACCAAATGTGCCACTGTACACCAGCATGAAGGTGGCTGAAGATACGTAGCTTGCCACCTCACTGAAACATCTGATATCATATCGTTTTGGTAATATCATTAATAATATTGATACGTTGGTGTAGGTTAATGCATGGCATGTCGTTATGAAATACAAAAAGAACGAGTGGTATCGAACGAAGCGAATACAAAAAGAACAAACTGTATTGAATGATACGTATGAGGTTGTATGCACCTAACCACTGTCACGTCAAAGTGTACGGCCCAAACCACAGTATACTACACATCACACAATAGTGCATGCCCTGTGGACATCAGGTCACATGACTCCCAACTTTGCGGGCAACGGCAGTACAGTTAAAGGGCAACATGCTACATTAACCAAGGTTACTAAATCGGTAATTAAACTCACCCAATTACAGTAAGTACAGTACTGTAAACTGGGAAATCCTATCAGATAACGTTACTAGGCCTTTTGTGCAGCAAGTGGTGTGGCGATTAGATGTGAATACTGAATTGTTGTTAATTCAGTATGAACATTGGGTGCAGGGCCGTAGCCAGCACCCCCGCAGCCCCCGCACGTGCGGGGGTTTTGCCTATTGGCCGAACCAAAGATGGAGCGACTAGAGTCCTACCATTTATCATTCTTCTTTGGGCCGAACAGCACGAAACTTATCGATGAGGCCTTTATGGTGGACTATAGCGTTGATTTTTGTTTACAAATTCGTGCTAAGTTCAGTTCCAGAGAACCATGTAGTGTAGAAAGGTTAAGATTTCAAATGAAAGAGCATTCATTCTAGTTCCTGTATCCCTAAGCGACTTGAAAATGGCCTTTTTATGTATAAAGCTCACAGTTAGGAAGCAGTTAATGATTACGTTTAAAATTTGTTTGCCAGCTAACAACAAAATTGTAATCCCAACACGATAAAATGGTTACATTATTTCGAAACGTCAGCTTCAGGAGCAGAGTTAAATTGTTGAACACCCAGTTGCAAAATAAATCGTGCTGATTGTTAATTTAGAAAAAAAGTGGTAAACAAATTAAACTAGTTATGTTAAAAAAAAACTTAACGATATTAAAAAAGAAATATAATTTCAATTGCAACGAAGCGCTATCCTCTGCTTCACAGTCGTGAAGCGTTACATTACGCTCGACAGAAAAAAGTGTGTTTAAAATAAAATTCAGTTTAACAGGGATTTGCTTTAATTTTCTATTTTTTTTTTTGCAATTCCACTTGTAATTTTACTTGCAATTGCTTCTGTGGGTAAGGTATTTTTTAATAGTAGCGAATGGGATTTTCTTTTCTTTATTTTTTGTGAAGCCGGTGGGGGGGGGGGGGGCTTTCATCATTTTAATTCTAGTGTGGGGGTATATGAAATTTCCTAGCTACTGCCCTGATTGGGCGATTCAATTTCTACAGGGTATCACAGGGATAAGAGGCCGCAGAAGCTACATTGTACTGCTACCGTACAAGTGGCTTTCCCCCATCATCCAGGGTTGCCACATGCTTTTTTTCCTTTTGCGTTATTTGGAATCCAAAGACTGTAAAAGCCCTTTATTTCAGCTGTTTTGTCTGAAGGCCAATTAAACGTTTTTTCCTCATTTTTACTTGAAATCTAACTATGGGCTTTTATTGTTTGTTTTGGTCCTCCCCCCATCCCCCACCAACCAAGGTTGCCACATGCGTTTTTTCCTTTTGCGTTTTTATTTCGAATCCAAATACTGTAAAAGCCTGTATTTTAGCTATTTTGCTTGATTGTCAAGTAACTGTTTTTCTTTTATTTGAAATCTATTTATGGGCTTTTATTGTTTGTTTTGCCCCCCCTCCCCCAACCATGCTTTTTTTACCTTTTGCGTTCTTGTTTGAAATGCAAAATAAAAGCTTTCTTTCCTGAGCTCAGGAATAACTTTCTTGATTTCTTTACTGAGGTCAGGGATAAGGGTTATAGTGACGGGGAATGGTTATTGGTCCTTAGAAAAATTCGACGTGTAGCGTTTTTTTTTAAACACCATGTATAAAAGACAAATCTATACTCCGAAGGAACTGAAGTGATTAGGTAGAGCTTCGCAAATTTTATCCTAGTCTTCCTGCTCATCTGAATTTATTTCCTCAAATGTCTGTAATGCAGCCTCACATGAATGGGTGTTGCTTTGTCTTACTTTTCTTCAGGACAACAATATTTAGGTTTCTTACTTGGCTCGACATAACACAAAGAAAGAAAGAGAGGAATTGCTGACTGTATACAGACTAACCATAAACTAACCTTGGAATACAAGAATTGTATTAAAAACACAACAAAAAATAACAATCAAATTCTATTACAAGCAAAGGAAGACTTAATTACAACAGCTCAAAAACTAATGTATACTGTAACAATGTAATTATTATTCCCTGTTTTCCACTTCCTCTTCCCTGTTTTCGATGTTTTGTATTACATTGAAAGTTCATTGTCCTTCTTTAAGCTGGGGGTACCAAAAACAAATTAAAACAATTACATTATGCTTAAGAAGAAAGGTCGCATGAACAACAAATCAACATTTACTTAACTAGTTAAGATGGGGGTAAAAACATTGACTTTTATCCTCCTTTAATGCTAGCAGATGAGGTTTGCTTCAGTTCAGGCTGGTTCCTACTAAATTCTTCGTGTAGCCATTAAATTCCTAAAATGCCTAAAATGTGGGCAGGAATGAAGGGCGGAAGAATTCATTCTCCTAACAGTCTGCAAGCGCTTCTAACAGATTCTTTTATCCTAGTCCTGAAGAGCACTGTTTGGCCTCAGCACCACAGTGAACCAAGAAAAATTAACTAGCCGGTTCAAACATATTCTCATTTCGTTGAGAATACTTCAATTGCTTACATCTTTTTCCTCTAAGCGATGTTTGCATGCCCACCACTACTGCCAGAAACGTAACAAATCATAGGCCGGGCAACCCTTTGTACATTTTTCACCTTACCAGACACAGTTTGCCTTTTGTAATGACTGGGATCTTTCCTGACCGAAGATCTCTCGTTATTCTGAACCTCAAGCGTATACTTCGGCTTTAGCATAAACCAATACTTAGTTCCCAGTAAATGGCACCAGTCTTGTACCAGTTGGAAAAAAGAGAGAGCCCACATACAGCAGTAAAACAAAGTAGTGGTTTATTCCCACAACTTGTAATGTCAGTAGCTAAAGTTTTATTTTTGGGTTCCTTGCCACAGCATTAAGACTACTTCCTAAACATTTCTTAGGCACTTGCCACACACACATAGACACAGTTTACCACATAGCTTCACCACTCAGCTTGGTCTAGGTAGTAAGTACCATTCATTGTCTTGTACCAATCCGTCTGGCATGTATTAACTTCATTTATTTCATGACAGTCCAGCACTAGTCTTATTGGCTTAGCATTACACGTGTTCCGTTTATCTTGTTTTAATGCCGACTATCTAGCTCCTACCCAACAAAAATAAATGCCTAGCAGAAACAACCGAATCTTTGTTTTACGACCCCATTCTATCAAAAAGGTGCGCCCCACGCCTAATTATTAACTGCAATTTACCTGTTATTATCACTTGTTAACAAAATCTTCCATTGGTCGTGAAATCCGGGAGAAATCCCCATTTTAACCCTCATCTATTTGTTTGCCGTTTTTTTAGGTGAAAAATGCAAAAGTCATGAAGATTGTTCCAAAACATGTTTGGAACGGAGAGGCACTCGAAATTGTCTTTTGGGGAGCTGTTATTGCTTTGGTAAGTTGAAGTTCTGTACTTTTACAGGCTTCCATTCTTTTACAACAAATAGACAAGGATCCAGGCATGTATTTTAATTGCTTAATAGATCGTTAGAACACCCAGTGACAAGTGCACCATTACGATGTTACTTAACACTTTTCTGCTACAACAATATCACTTCGCCATCTAAAGTAGATTTCACTTTATTACGAAACGAAATGTATTTATTAATAACAGACCATGAACCACAATGGAGCTAACATTGTGAACAGTAAGGATAACAAGTGCGAAGTAAAATAAATATAAAAAAATTACATGTTATCTTGAGTCAGGAAACTGAATCTTTGGCTTAGGCTCCAAATGCACTTAAGCACTATGCCAACTCGACAGCAGTATCGTTGGTGTGTAACTACTATACACTCTTTGTGTACACATTAATGTAGTGCAGCGAAATTTAGGTGTTTTATTAAAAGAATTTTCAACGACAAACTAGCCTATTCTTTTTATGCTCTGCTACAAGAAACTTTCCATGAGTTAAAGAGAAAATATGGCGATTTTTCACTTGTTTATTATAATAATAGGCCTTTTCAAAGTTTGTGACTACAAAAAGTACAATTAAAAATCACTGCATACGGCATTTTATCCAATAAAAAGAATGAATTCGAGATCTACTAATTATAGTACCATTTCTTGCGACTAGTTGTCATTGACAGCAAGTGTGTAAACCTAAATGCAGTTTGACAACTCCTGCTTTCATCTAATGTTGACTTTTGTCTTTAGAAGAAATAATTGTTCTTTTTGGAGAAAAAATCAGTTAATATACTTTGCTAAAAACAACATGTTGTAGCAAGAATTGCTACTAAAATTTATAAATTCCAAATTCTTCTTTTATTGTATGAAATGATGTGTTGAGATGCCAGTTTCCAGAACCGTATTTTTCACACCCACAATTTAGCATCTGTTTTTAATTAAAGAGCAGTTGGCTTCGGACAACTTAAAAGGAAGCTGTCTGAACAACGCACATGTGTATAACTGTACTACTAAGTACTAGTAACAGCCAAAAGCTTCTAGATGTAGAAGCCTGGATACAGATGAAGCTATAACCAGGGACCCCGATAATAAAGCAAGAAGCGGTCCCCAAAACCATCAC
>JAHWFP010068304.1:53499-63557 GCA_023313725.1 Lithobius niger | reverse complement strand
CAAAAACACTTAGCTTGAACGAAGAAAAAAGTCTGCATTAGAGACTTCCCATGTGAGCATATAAGATAACTAATTTGCGAAGGAAAGAAAAGAAAACTGCCTTGACTGGAACTCGAACCCAGAATTTCCTCTACACTATACGTCGGGTGCTCTAACAACTACGCTACCAGACGAATCGTTGCTACAGGCTCCAGCAGGCCGTATACTAGCTGTTCAAACTTTCTCAGTGGTGACCTAAAAAGGCCACAAGATAGGTCCTTATCTAATTTTTTTTACTGAATTAGTACTTTTATCAGATAAACCCAATGTTACCAAAAAAATAGAGTTAAAAAGAACTAAGTACACAGGTCAAGCTGAACGATCGTTTTCAAACAATGCTATATAAAAATAAGCCAAAATACACGTCAAAACGAAAATAAAGAGCAAGGTACCGAACAAGCATTACATTACAAGAAATTTTCGCATGTTGGCAGCGCACTTTAATTTCACGTTTTAACGATTCCAGAAATAAAAATGTATAACCACAGATCCGTCGAATAATGGCGAGCGTCATGTCGGCGAATTTTTTTTCTTTTTACGAATTGTTTTCCTTATTTGGGCTACCTTCAGTCTCATCGCTAATGTCTTTACATTTTATGTTAGTGTTTTTTGTTTTTTGTTGTTTTGTTATTATTATGACTTAGCGTTTAGGCTACTTTTATAGGTTTTCTTCAAAACGCTGCAGTATATAGGAGTATCTAAACTTCGTATTTAATTCTGCTTTTTCTATACTTTGATATATATTTAACACATGACCAAATACACTCATATTTATAAAATACACTCATTATTAAACGCAGACCTGTACCTTCTAAACCCCCCCCCCTCTCACACCCGTTATCCCCAGAATTTACCTTTGGTGAAATTAAAGCCTTTCTTGGCTTTCTCTGCCCCATTTTGACAACTGCGTTATAATATAACGTGTGGTTAGCCGTCATAAACATTGTCGAGCCATCGACCTCCTGAAACAACAAAATTGAATAAATTTAAGTAAATTATCATGTTATCGTCGTTGTATCGTAACTGCAGCATCCTTTCTCATGATATGACGCGTCGTTCAAAAAGGGGACGCAGTATTTTGGAAGACAAACAAGGGAGTATTTACAAACTATGCTTAAAAAATTATACATACAGAAGCAATGTTCCTAGCCGCTTTACGATAATAATCATTCGATATCAGTGAAGGAAACGCAGGGGAAACTCATGAAATTCTCAGATTTTTCACAAAAAAACCTTGGAGAACTCGGGGGAAAAAACAAAGCCACAATTTTATAGGCCTATAGCCCTCAGTGCATTAAACATATTTTGTTAAGACATTGTGGTAAAATAAAATGGATCCTTGTAGGCTACTTCATGTGTTATCACCTAAAAGTTCATTAAGTCGGGCTACCCATTAAATCGGGCTACTCTTTTGCACTAAGTGAGCCGTAAAAACAAGTAAAACTAAAACTGGTATGAAATTTGTGGAAAAACGCCCTTCCTGGAAATTAACTTCAATTACTATGGAAAACCTAGAAAACCCAGGGTAATTATTTCAGAATTTTGGGAACCCTGCTATACAGTAGCGATAAAGCATTTAAGGGATAAACTTGAACCGTCGTTGCTTTTAAATAAATGATAAGAGAGGTTTTAAGGGTCCTAACTAAAACTTGAAACGGCATGTGTAACAGGAAAAGGAAAAATAAGTCTTTCAACATCGCTTTCACTGGAGCATAAACGTGACCATCAGGAAGTGTCTTGCAAAAATAAAGATCATGTTTAAGCATTACCTAACTTACGGGCCATTATAGATTCACTAGGCAAGGAGAGTCTCCTTTTTGTTCGTGTGTGGCCAACAGCCCGAAAGCAACGCATTGGGGATTACCCATTTGCAACAAATAGACTGTACCGTGTGGACGCGGCAAACTTACGTGTAAACACAGCACTTACCGTAAACGCGTGGATATCGTGTTTAATACCCGGCCGCAACGACTACCTTTGTATAATTTATCGTAAAAACTGGCGCGGTATTTTTGTTATCAACTGTATGGCGTTGATGATTTCCATGACAAATATATCGTCTCAGTAAACAACAAATTATACAAAGGTAGTCGTCATGGCTGGATATTAAATACGATACCACGCGTTTATGGCAACTGCTGTGTTTAAACCTAGGTTTGCTCCACACATTACAATCTATTTTCTGGGGATGGGCGATCCCTAACGCTTGGCCTTCAGGCTATTCGCCCAAACAAAAAAAAAAAAGTCTCTCTCCCTGCCTCCTGAACGTAACACGGTAATGAACCGTAACGTAATTCTATACTTGATCTTTATTTTTGCCCCTAACTTATGCACATCCTAACGTACCCCTAACTGACGTAATCCATATACTTGATATATTTTTTTGCCCCTAACTAACGCACATCTTAATTTACCACCGATCTTACGTGCATCCTATACTTGATCTTTTTTTTCCCCCTAACTTACGCACATCCTAATTTACCCCTAACTTATGTACATCCGATACTTGATCAATTTTTTCAGGTAATTCTAATGGGAAGTTCTTCTGACCCACAATTTACATAAGCACGAGGCATCACAAGGCCCTTCTCTTCCTGGAAACTCTAGTATGATTGAAGTTAGGTTCTGGCACATGAGACGGTCGTGATAACCATTCGTGCTAACCTGGCACTACAAATTGATAACGCCATCACAACATACCGGTTTTAAATCATCCATATTATTTGATAGCTACTGAATGTCGGGGGGGGGGGGTCAGAGGGCAGGCCAGAGAGCGATGATATCTTTCAGGCAACAATATTCCGAATTTCACCATTCTTTCGCAAAATTCCTTTTTTGCGTGCGTTACTTACAAACGAATCGTTAGACTTCGAGGCTATAAGAGCCACTGCGTCAGAATAAATTAACCATATCCTACGTTACGGAACATAGGCTAACTACCACGCTCTTATTCAGCCAGAAATTAGCCTTTTCTATCATGTCTGAATAACAGACTTGTGCAATTCAGATTGCTATGCCTACTTCCGTAGTTATTTTCATGTCAGTATCATATTCCATTTTACAGCTGCATCCAAAAGAAGAAGAAAAGTTAATATATAACCAAATGTAATCAGACACAACCAACATAGGGTTCCATGGATCTGAAACTTACCGATCTCTTTCGCATGGCGAACCTGTCTATAATTGTACAGGTAAACAGGTTCAAAATGAAGACTGGTCCAACCACAATGATAAACACAAAATAAAGGCACTTGTAGATGTTATAGTCTCTGATAGGCTGAAGATAAGTCTCCTGTAACAAATGAAACATCATAAATAATTGTTATTATTCTAAGCCAATTTATTTACTATTTTTTTTTTTTTTGCTTGTACCGGCCATTTTGTAACAACATTCAAAAGGTGTGTGTCATCAAATATTCTTTCGGCGGTGTACGTCAATTTATTTCCGGCATTGGTTGCCTGAATCGGCGTGCCGATTTTCACAGGGAGACAGCAGCTTTTAACAACTTTAGCAGCGGCTGCGGCGGCGCTGCTCAAGTATAGTATGCAGATGATAAACTTAAGTTTTTTTTCTTCATTTGCATATCAGTTATTTCTCGACTACAGTATAATTTTTATGGCTAATGAAAACAACTGTAACTGAAGACAGTTTGCTTATTTGTTGACTGATTGTTGTTTCAGTTTCTAATTTTGTGAATTTAAAAAAAAATTTTCTTTCCGCAAAACGATCACCATGCCGACTTACAGTGAGAATTTCCCTGACCGAAATTTGCTCACTTGATCGTGTACTAAATTCGCCCAATCACAACCGACTTACAGTGATAATCACGCAGTAGCTTTCAAAAGCTACTGCGTGATTATCACTGTAAGTCGATGTTGATTGGCGAAATTTAAAACTAAATCGGTTAGGCAATATCCTGCAGCTTTCATTGGTCACTCGCTTCAAACGTTACACAGTTAACACGTTACGATACGTTTGTTGAATTCATTTCATGTAAAAGTATGTATTTTCCAACCAGTGAAAGTCCGGAAGGCCTTTCTTTTGAAATACGCACTGTGTCGTTCATTTCCGTAACCTAGCAACGCCTGAAATCACACGTAGAAGCCGGTGGCGAAACCCGTTAATCCGCCTGTGTCGTTAGGCTAACGTCAACGTAACCTAGAACAAATTCTGAACACCGTTTTGAAATTTATTACGCTCCACTACAGTCCGTATTTGATAGTTTTTTTTTTTATTTACTCATGCAATTAAAAAAAAATAAAATTATGTGCTGCATTTATTAATTTATTATTACGGAATTGTTTAAAGTAAAAAGTTTGGAGGTGTGCGCCAATGAAAAATTCTTCAGCGGCGGCGAATATCAATTTTATTCCTGGCAGCCGTAGTGCCAATCGGCGCGCCGATATTTGGACGGCAGCGCGAATTTTATAAAATTTTTAAATGTTGCACACGAAATTTAGAGTGCTGAATACTGAAATATGACGTGAAATTCTCTAACTAAATACCCCGCGAGCTATTGGAAATTATCAAATTTTTTTCAACACTCGTGTTTTGGCCCATTAAACTCACTCGTGCTATTTATCGGCAGATAATTTCCCTCGTGCTACGCACTCATGAAATTAATGTCTGCCTAAATAGCAATCGTGAGTTTATCGGGACCAAAACAATCGAGTTGAAAAAAATTATCGATAATTTCCTTAGCTCTTGGGATATTACGTGTGAGTATATCCTACTTACTATCATGGTGGAAGGTAGAGGAAGAGATAGTGTTATCGAGGAAGAGGGATACTACCGGCGATAACACCAAGTCTTCCTTTTCGTTGTACGCATGCGCAACTTGCCGAGCTATGCTTAAAACAGATGCTAACTTGCCGCGGCTTTTGACTCGTATATATACGAGCAGGAGAACTCGACACATTCATTATGATTTTCGTATTTTTACATCAAACTTTATAATTTTTTACGCGAGTATCTTATAATTTTAGTATCTTATAATTTTTGTTCGGCGATCGATTGGCATAAATAATTTTAATTTTTACCGCATTTGTCTTTTAGTTTTTCGATCCCATGGTAATTATTAGCAAGCAATTAAAAATTAGTATGGTATAGTACACGTACAGCGCCATCTCTCGGCGGTTTTCAGCAATGCCTGGTTGATGCGGCGCGTTTAACAGGAAAAAGTCACCGACAGCAGCATCGCCTATAACTTCTCGTTGGAGACAAATAATTTTATGAACTGATAGATTGGTACGCTAATAAAACGTAGCATTACGTTATAAATATGAATAAACAAAATAATGCGATTAATCCTTTTGCTATTATTTATTTTGAATTGGGATATACTCCAATAAAACAGCCCTCTAGCTTTTGTGGATAATACGGCTAAAAATGTTTTCGCGCTCAGCCTGTAACCAGACTAAAACTAACTCGTGCTAATTAATTTGAAATTATACCCCTAGCACTACGTGCTCGGAATAAAATTGCAAAATTTGCATTCGTTAGTTTTAATGTCAGGTTACAGGCTTCGTGCGGAACAGTAGCCGTATTATCCATAAAAGCTCTAGGGCTATTACTACTGAAAAGACCACACCAGAGCTTTCTGATTCAGCAATTATACAGATTGAAGCTTTACTCGTTTCTGAATGATCTCCGATAAATAAGCCATAGATCTATACAGCATGATCTCACTTAGAGGACGTGATTTCGCTTTCATTCTCATTATGCCCATATTAGGGAAATGACGTTATACCTTCGTTAATCATCGGAAGTTTACGGAAACACGAAGCTGCTTCTTGGCAGTGTTCGGAGTGTTATGCCTGAATCGTCGGACTTTTACGGAAATACGACGATGCTTTTCGATGCATTAACATGGTGTATCAGTGACATTAAAATGTCGTTTAGGCCTTATACGAAACACCTGTACCGAGGCAAACGAAGTTACAGGTCGGTTGATGAAATGTAATAGAAATAAACATCGTAAACATCATCACATAAACATCATAAACATCATCATCGTAAATCAAAATTATTTCGAAAATCGAAATCGGAAATCAAAATCGAAACCGTAAAACGAAATTATTTTGGAGAATAGTTTTACGGAACCAAAAATTCTCAAACCGAATGCCACTCGTGTCTTTTGGTCTTGGGAAATTAAATCTGGAAAGGAGTTTTGTGCTAAAAACATACAAACTATCGATTACACTCAGGGTATTATAGCCGATAATACCATCTTAACCCACGAATATTGAATGAATACGACAAAATAATATCCAGATAAATGTGGACACATTGATACAAAGATACCATGTTAGTAAGCAGCGAATTGAATGCGTTTGTGAACAGCATTCTTAGGACAATATTATTCTCATGCTTGTGCTCAATAAAAAAAATCTTGCTAGTTTGAACAACAGGTTGTATCAGTCACCCTTGACAGTTAGGGAGAGGGCGACATCTCTTTTGTTTGTTGTTAAAGCTCTTTTCTGCTGATTGACTGGTCAATCGTCTTGGATTTCTTAAATGACTGGCTTGAGTTGGTTCAAAATCAAGGTAAACTTAAAGTTCTGACGCTGGCCCAAGTTGTGACCCTTGCCAAAACTTTTTGATATTTTCTACTTCGCCTTCCGGCTCGTCAGTGTTCTCATTTTTACGTGATGTGGTGCAGAATGAATTGGATTGTTTATTGAACGACACACACACTGAGAGAAAAAATGATGATGATCTACTTGCTTGGCTTAAAGGAATATCAGTCGTAGGCCCAATTCTTGTGGCTCTGTACACTTTCCAACACTCAATCCAATTAGCAGCTGATCATTCAAAAGGGTGGGGATTGAGGTTTAATGGAGCGTCGACAGCTAGGACATTAGCGCCAACCTCTGTCACAGTGCAGTGGCCCGGGTTGCCAAAGCGCCAAACAGAACTCTTATGAAGATAACTCTTCCACCATAAAACGTCTGAGAGTGTAACCCAGTAAGAAACGCTCAGTGCTGCTACACATTAGCAGATCCCTAGACCAGCCAGCATTTCAACGGTTTGGGAATGTACCGTGGTATTGTAAAAGTTGCGAAGTCCGACGGCAACAGTGAAGAAAGTTAGAAAATCGTATCTGAGGGCGAGTCTTCTGAGCTGATAGACATGATTTTAAGAAGGCAACGAAGCAATGCTGTCAATCCACTATTTCATTACCATTTCCTTAATGTAAATAGAAAATTTTAAAAAGTCACGAACAAAGTGGCGTTGCCTGTGTTGGACTGAAAAGCTGTTGCTCGTCTTCGTTTATGTTTTTGGTACATTGTGAAGAAGACCCGCATGTAAGATGGTGGCCGAAAATGAAAACTATTGTTTGTGCATGTCCGTCTGGTTTCTTCATCCAATCAGGCTTGAACCTTTCGTTGAATCTTCAGAAAGCTTCAAAATAACTTCGATTTAATGACGCCAAATCCTTTTGTTGTCGTTGGCCCAACGCTGGCTAATAGCCCATTCACACCGCGACGATATGAACGACCGCTAAGTTACAACCGATAGTCGCTATGACAACCAGCCCCTCAGGCAGTCATACGCAGTCGTTCGTAAGGAAACGTAACTTTTCATTTTTGGCGTTGCTGACTGACGTCACCCACCGACAGACCAATGGCTGACAAGCTGCTACGAACACGACCAGCGAAATGCAAGATGGTGGCAGAGAACACTTCAAAGCTTCGATTAATGCTCGTTGCTTACACGAACATCGCTGCAACGAGATAATTATATAGAACAGGTAAAAAATTGTGCTGTATTCAATGGCGGTATGATTTATTAATAAAACGGAGAATCACAGTATGATGGGTCGTTTAGGCACGTCGTCGCCACGTAGCCCAGTTTTGAAAAGTACGCGTCCTAGCTCTACTCATTCTGCAGTGTTGATTGGTCCGTTGTTGGTTGTTCGTTGGTCGGTCGTGCTGGTGTGACAGGGTCTAATTTTTAGTGGTATTGGTCACCTCCGTTCCTTGCTTTTGTCATTCGTTTGTCGTGGCGGTGTGAACCAGCTATAAGTGTCATCAGAGTTGGGTTGGGAGCATTGGCCAAATGTTGGGCCTACATGTTAGCTCGGGCCATCGAGCCGAAGTAAGACTGGTCCAACAATTTATCGTAGGCAGTGAAATGTGTGACCACCTGTTGGCCACTGGCCAGCCTATCAAGGCGAATCAACGAGTCGCAATAACTGTCAAGTAACTACCAGGATCGTGTATTGTATACATAGTACGTGAGGAGACTATTGGTAAACTCAGTCAGTGGCATTGAGCACATGTAGCATTGCAACCATGCCCTGATCAGATCATAAACACCACATTAACCGAAAATATAATATTTTTCAAGTCAGTATTGTAGAATATTTGAATGATTTATTTATTATTTAGTTGAGTTTGAACAAGTTTCAACCAACTGACAGTTTACAGATGGTTTGAAGCCGGATGAAGTGCCATATGCTGGGTTCCTTAACTGTAGTGAGACGGACGTTCCCAAAGCGTTTTTGCCGCACATTCATGTTTGCAGTCAGTGCATGCTTATTGAGGGTGTTTGTTCTATCAGGCAGTTTGTTTCACATCGTTTGGCTTCTGGTTGTAGTAAAACGCCTTCGACTTCTAAAATAAAATATTATAAAACTTACTTTTTATAATATTTTATTAAAAGTCCGTGGAAATGCCGTTCTGGATTCTTTAAAGTGGATTCATCATTAGGATTTTAAAAATATTTTACAGCAGCTGTCGTAAGAAACTGTCACACTCCCGGTGCGTTTCATCTTGGAGCAAAATTGGAGAACGTTGGGGTAAGAGCCACAGCTGGCTCTGGAACTAGAAGTAGTAGTTGCAAAACTTGCCACAAGATGGCGCAGTTTGATATCAGGGAAGTTTCAAAGGACTAATCTATTTCGGCGATACGAGGCTTGCAGCATAATTCCGGGTGGTAGTAATAATTTATTAACACTATAGTTGTTATTTAAGTATGTTACGGTTCCATTTGACAACTCAGCTGATCAAAGTAACTCCTTGGCAGTGGTGGAATAGTACGGTCTAATAGTACGGTGGAATATGTGCTTGAAACAATCACGTAACCAATAAAGACTTGAAGTATGTTAACGTCATACAAAAATGTTCCATAAACCTAGAATTAAAAAAAAAAACTTCTGCATGTAGCCTACGAGCCATTTAAGTTTAGGGAGGTCGGGAAGAAATTCCCTATATTTCCTTCCGGGTCAGTCCTCCACTGGAACTCGGTATGCAACCAGCAATACGCAATTTGTTCATCATTCGTAAAGTTCGGACAAAATGCGGTTATACTGTGCTTTGTAAAATAACACTGTGGGGTTTATCGAACTGTCTATTGTCGATCAGTCACTTAACAAACGATGTGATATTACTTTCAGTGTTTAACAGAATAAGACTTTCTGACCAGTGGAAAAAAACACCAAATCGAGTCCCTCATACTGCCAGAGCATTTAAACATTACGTGGCGGCAAGTGAGCGGATATTGGTGTTCCTTTATTTTATTAAAGAAAAAATACAGGAAGAACAAAGAAACTGTTACGAACCTCTCGAGAGTCAACTGCATCATTGATCACTTCAGTCCAACCAGCAAATGTTGCCTGCAATTAATGTTCCAGTAAATTCATTGACAACATTAACGAGCCGGTGTACGAAAAATAGTATTGTATACTCACTACTTGGAACGCAGCTAAGCCACCAACCCCCACGTTGTCAAAATTTATCTTGGAATTTTTCCACGTGTAGTTCATCATTTCGCAAGCAGATTGGTTAGGGACAAGGCGAGAGTCACATTTCTTACCATCCTCGCCAACACAAGCTGCAAATTTTCCAGCAAATAAAGTCACTCCCATGATTGAGAAAATTACCCAAACTATTAAGCAGACGAATATAACAGCCATAATCGATGGAATGGCCGCCGCCAAAGTGCCTGCCAAAATCTGCAAAATAAATAATGGAGAGAGGTACTTAAAACATGTGTATTGACAACACGTGACAGT
>JAHWFP010068304.1:0-43499 GCA_023313725.1 Lithobius niger | reverse complement strand
GGGTATTTAGGAATTTAACATTTTAATTTTTTATCGATTCCGTAAGACGTGCTGACGAACCATCGACATATAACCAGTAGTATTCTTTGTCGGGAAAATGTTGGGTAAGGCATGTCACTGGTAGCTCTTCCCTTTAAATTTTAGCCTGGCTAGGAGGGATGGGTCATGTCACGAAAGTGTAGACTAAATAAGCTTCGACGTTTTTTTTTTGGTTATTCTTTAAAGAGAAAAAAAAGATAATTAGGTAAATTTTAATGAGGCTTTACTCACCCAATGAATTATAATGTCTAGCCAATTCCATGGTTCTTTAAAGTAGGTTTTGAACCCGAGTGACAACAACGAGAGAGATATATCACACATAAACACCAATTCAAGAACAAGGTCAACGTATTTAGAATTGTTTCTGTATTCCACGGATTCATTTTCGACGGCCTGGAAATAAGAAGTTAAAAAAAAATCATTACAGAAGTTTTGACAGGCACAATTTAAAAATTAAGAATTTAAAAAGCCTTACTAAAGCCACGCAGCTGATTATAATCCAAATACACATAAAAATCTTATAGCAAATGTGGTCCTGGATTCTTCCTGCTTTTGTTCGAGCTTTCATCCATGTATTCCAAAAGCCATTATGTTTTCCTCGGCACCAAGGTATGTGATGGTAACAGCCGTCTGGACAACAATGCGCAATTTTTTCTTCATTATCTTGCTCTTTTTCTTCACCTCGGTCTTTATCCGTCTCTTCATTACTTTCTTTCTTGTCCTTCACTACTTTAACATCACTTCCCCCTTGTAGTACATCTTTTTGGTTATTATCTTTAAGCCGGTGATCTTGATCTTCATCCTTGTGTTCAATTCCTTGGTCTTTATCGATGGGATCATCATCTTGGTCTACAGCAATGTGTTCATCATCTTGTTCTTTATAGTTGTGATCATCACCAAGTTCTATTTCATTGTGTCGTTGTTTTTCATTGTTTGCTTCATCTCCTTTTTCCTTAGTGGTTTCTCCGTCCCCTCGATTTTTATCCACGTGTTCAGCACTTTCTTCTTTATTCGTGTAATTTTCATCATTTAGCCCTTTCCACTTATTTTCTTCCTCGTCCACGTTTTTGTTTCCCAGTACCTCATTTACCAGTCCGTTAATATCTTCATCGCTGAAATATTTAGTGGACTTATTTTCACACTTCTCGTCTATTTCCTTGTTTTCTTCTTCTTTCTTTCTGTGATGTTCTGCTTTTGGAGAAGTGTTTGTTATGGAGATTTCCATCACTTCTTTATCCGCTGCTTTATATATGTGGAATTCCTAGAATAAAAGATGATAAAAACCGGAAAAACATAATTAGAAGAAATCTACAATCAAAACTGCTTTACTTAGTAAATACGTCCAAATTTAATAAAAGGCGTGTGTGGCACATAATGCAACAACTATTTTTCAAAATATTCAGCAAGATATATCCCATCCTGATCGTTCTAACTAACAAGATATATCTAGCTTACGGCACTTTTAATTTAAGAGAAAATTGATGTTGCTTCGCGTTTTCCTGTCATCCCTCCCCTTTTACTATACCTACTCCCCCTTTTGCCACTTGGGATTACGATTTTGTTTTAACCATTGATTATAAGAGCGCTACAAAAATCCAGTAAAGATAGTAACGGCAGCAAGGTGGAAAAGCATAAGCCAGTCCAGATATTTACTATCCAAGTGGAAACGGAAATATTGATGTAGGAATCAAGCAACCACACGTCACTGTCACTGACGAAGCAAAGAGGAGATCCCTGCCACACTCGTCCACTTGTCTGCTTGCCGACCCCTCTGTTCCCAATTCACCACGATGAAAAGGGAATGGAAACGCCCTAAATGCAGTATTATCGAATTTTTGTCACTGATGCCAGATTGTTGCACTTATGTTACTGCTATCTAGGATTTTTCAGAGTTATTCTTCTCAGATGTCCACAGGTTTACAATCAGGATTTTGCACCCCGCTCATATTTGTGCCCCCAAGGACAAAGAGACCATGATGCTATACACGTTGACTGGTTGATGGTCATCTCGATGCAACACTACTTCGTGCCCCCATCGCGCAATGTTTCATCTTTGTACAAACGTTGTGTCCACAGTATACATTCGATGCATCAGATGACTAATAACATGACGGACAAAACAGTACTGTGTGGCAGCGCATTTAACCTGAAGGTGTTGCCACACCAGACAGAATGTCACCATGTCCGTCTTCATCTACAGCAAAAGCCACGATGCAAAGAGATCTCTGCCACACTGATCCGCTCTCGACGCTCGTCTGCTTGCAGATGCATTCCCCCACCCCACCTTGGTAGCCCGCATTGGAATTGTCCGAATGAAAACTATTTAGTTGTGCACTGAATTGGGTTTACTGGTGCTGCTGACTTGTGAACATGCTAGCGCTGCTACTAGTTTCGTCTCTATTTTCCGTAGAGTTTTGTTGTTCGTTTGTGCAGCTGCTACCTTTGCCTCAAGCGCCAAGAGAAACAAGCCGGATCTATAAGTTTTGATTGGCTGATGGACAAGGGGCGTTTGACCAACAAACGGGCGAAAGTTAAAATTTTCGAACGCAGTCAGATACGCAGGTTACATTTGTCCCGCAGGTTGCGTTTGACGCATCCGAAGACGGGCTTGCCGGTTATCCTACATCAATTAACACAACGCAAAAGGTAGTTGTGGAACCGAAAAAGCGGTGAGAGAATTTCTCTGGGTGGATTGGAACTCTACCATGAATATTTGGAGTGAATTCAGGCGAATTTTTTTTTCCTGGAAGAGTAGGTCGAAAAATGGTCTGCAGCCACGAAGAGATGGAGCTGGGGGTTGACGTAGGGTCATGCATTTAGTTGGCTTGGGCAGCAGCTAACGCTGTAATGATACGACAGCATTGGTGGTTAGCAGGATTGGTGGTTACGAGAAACATGGCTGTTGAAATTATGCAGTGAAGAGAAAATTTATTTGGAAAATGTCAATGATGAAAGGGATTTGTGTAATTTGGATAGAATTTATTTTGATGAGGGCCAGAAATAAACGGAAAGCATGTAAGGTGGTGAGTATAGTAAATCAGACATGGTTGTTGAAAGAGCTGTCCACAGTGTTGATGTTTCCAAAAGAGGCAGAGGCAAAAAACCTGATATGGGAAGTGTCAGACGGTATTCAGGGTTGGTGAAATGAATACTAGTTTGTGTATTTTCCGGTGGGGGAAAAGGACTCGTTATGTGGCAGACATGTTCTGGAAGGCAATAGAGCTTGTAGTGCCTTTCCTACTTATCTTGCATTATGATATACCAGAAAGAAACCGTATTGATTTTTTTCTGTAACTTATTTCCTGCTATTTTCTTTATAAAAAAAATTCTAAACTTGCGCATAACAGTGAAGATGGCTTATCATTTCAAACAAGAATGTAGACGATCCGTTGAGTAGAACAGCTCTTACGTTCCCGTAAGTAGTTACGCACATAAGTCACTTTTTTTACAGAAACTAGCAATATTTAAAATTCGGTAAAGTATTGTATATTTTTTTAATAATACATTACTACATGCTTTTATAATCCGTGAATAAGGAAAAAAAATACACGGTAATTTTTACGCTAATCCGAAATGCTGTCAGCTTGCATTATAATAACAATCACAATATGCGGTTCTGACGGACATATTCTTAGATATTTCTGTTATCCGGCATAATATGATTATGAACTGCGGGATTCAGGATTAACTGGGGATTGAACCGGGAGTTGGTGGGAAAGTATGACAAGTGTTTCCAAGTTGATTCTGGAACGAAGCTTATTGTCTGTGAAGAGAAGAATGGCTGTTTTCTCAAGGTTTGGTGTGCGCCCTGTGTTTATCCGATCTGGAGTACTTCTAGTGGCGATGCATGCTGTAGTAAAGGCGCTGGTTAAATTTTTCAGTTTAAAGTTAGATTTATGGCCCGAAATTCTTTCTGTAAGCTTTTGTTGTGACTGTCCCACATACGTGGCACCACATGCACGGTGGGAGCAGGGAATCCGATATACAGTATTCTTAGTTGCCAATCTTTTTTCGTTCGTATCACCTCTTTTTTTTTTTAGGTAATCTGAGTTGTTTTAAATTTGGATGGTTATCGTTTCCTGCTAAAAAAATTTCCGATAGGCTCGGTGAATTTTTTCTGAGAGGCTCGACTTTTGTCAAACATAAGCCTATTTTTGTTGTTACTTTTATATTTTTATTGCAGAAACCGTCGTTAAGAACCTGAAACGCAATAATGGTAGTATTGTTGGGAGAAATCAGTCTGTGCCCCAGGAAAAGAGTTCGGGAAGTCGGCCCTTAACATTCAATACCATTACTTAACATCATCATTCAACCCCTCTCTTTCAAAAGTATCCCCCTCAGTTTCATATCAAACTGGTGATGCGCTTGGGAAGCAATGCTGGCGGATTCCCATTTCACCGATTTTTTTTCCATTGCCCTGCTTAGAATTTTCACTGTATTCCCGCCTCGCCTAATCAAAATACTTTAAAAAATATTTATCGTTAGAGAAGTTAAGGAAGTATTTCTACTTACAAACAATTTGTGATTAGTTGCTACATGTTAGCCACAGCAAGTGCGGCAACGCGCGTGATGCAGGCAACTTGGAACACCATTCATCGGTGAAACGGAATTCGGCAAAACGGAAACTCCCCTTTTAATGACTACGTTTACATGACCACTTCGAATGGCTTCAGAGGGATGCGCAACGCGTCCATGTCGCCTCCGTGGTCTTGTAAACACCCGTTCGTGGCGCTTTCTCCATCTGGTGCTACAAAAACCGATGCGCTTTGCAGACCTGGATCAGCCGTCTGAATCGCATCGTCTTTATTCATGTTAACACTCGCAATCGTATTGAAACGTTGGTGAACGCCTGGTAAAGATGGCGGACACAGTTACGGCGCCCACGTAATTTGTGCCTGGTGCCACTCGAATTTTAGGTAAATAAACTGAAAATAAATGTACATGACTAGAAGGAAGACCTTTAAGCATACGTTTGGTTACTTGGGTCTAGGCTGACCTAGTTTACTACATGCAGGGAGGTAGAGTATCATGGAACGTGCCCACTATTTGCCAAAGGGAGGGCAGGTAGGAAGGGTTTTCTGTTCGCACCTGGCCGAATCGCCATCGCTAGCGGTATGGCCCTATTTACGGTCTTGCGTCTTGTAAACAGGTGCCGTTTGTTTTGTTGCGCATTTCAAAGCGCATCGTTAAAATGCGCTTTCTTGTGGCCATGTAAACGTACTGAATGTCAATTAAAACACTGATTAAAAGTCGGCAAAGCGGAATTTGCATACATCGTAATGCCAGTACTTTAGAAAATATATCTGACTCCTACCACGAGCCAGTTACAATTATATGTAGCAATGTTTCTTTCAGCATATATTATTGTTTTTATTGCTACGAAGATTGAATCATTGCTAGTGCTCTTATGACTTATTTTATTTTGAATACAGTTATCAGTCGCACTATTCAAGTCGTGCATTAATTGTATCGCCTGTCAGCTTACCTCACTTTCTAAGTAGCACAGACTTAATTCTTCTTGCTTCATTTTAGCAGTATCTGTATAAAGAAAGTAGAAGGGTGTTAAATGGAGAAGTGGTTTAAAATATAATTGAAATCAGTATGCAGGCTATTATCTTGTAATCTATAGTAAGTGCAGTAACATTTTTAAAATTTTTATTCTTTTTAGGCTGGTGTTGACAATGGGTTGGAGTATGGAAACTTTTTTTTTTAATTCTTCATTGGTAGGGTGTGGAAAAGCTGCTCACACACAAAAAAATTCGTCACTCTGGGGTAATGTGTTGAGGTGACCCAAGGGCCTTCAAGTATAACATTGTACGGCAATGGACAGAACGGTGGAAAAGGCAATAATGATAATTTTTTAACTGGTTTTAAATTTAATTTTAGCATTATCTCATTTGAAACATTTGGAGACTAAGATAGGTAGCCGTAATTGCCTAGAAATTTTTTTTTCTGTGCAGTAGTGTCAGTGGTGTAGTGTTATGGGCCAACATTGCTTAAAAGGCCCATTTTGATCAATTACAATGCTAAATTATTCCTACAGTTTTTAAGGAAAATACAATTCTTTGTACAACTATACGGCATGCTAAAGTACTTTCTGAGAGAGTCTAATGAGATAGTCTTAAAAGTTAAATTTTTAAAACAGTCAAAGCATTATTTTTGCCCTTTTCGCCTTTCTGCCCATTGCCATACAATGTTAAACTTGAGGGCCCTTGGGGCACCTCATGACATAAACCCAGAGTAATAACATTTTTTTGTGTGTGACAGTGATGCTCAAGAGCGACTTTTCCACTCCCTGCCAATAAGGAATTTCAAAAAAAAAAAAAGGTTTCTACACGCCAACCTAGTTGACAAGTTACTTTTATGTCATGTCATGTGTATGTCATGTTTTGAGTTGCCATGAGGGACATCAAGTTAACACATGTCAATGAGCGGAATGGTTAAAACGGCTAAAATGACGATTTGGCTGGCTGAACATTTAATTTAAACATTAAATCATTTCGATGCTGTCAGAAATCGCGTAAACACGTCATCCATAAGTACAACAAGGACATTTTATTTTGGTATAAAATTGCGGGAATAATTTAACATCGAATTTACGCGTCAAAAAATGGCTTTTTCCGCCTATTTGGGCTCGTAACTACTATCAACTGTATGGAGTGAAAAAAAATCCTTGCAATTTTGATTAGCTTTCATGGTCTCTCAGAGCATCAAATGAGATAATATTAAAATTAATTTTTAAACCCGTCAATTTATCATTTAAACCTGTTTGTGATTATTTGAGTTGGTTAAAATTTATTTTTGACATTACCTCACTTGATGCTCTCAGATACCATGCAAGAATTTTTTTTTTATCACTCAATAGAATAGTGATTCTGCGCCAAAATAGGCTAAAATGTCAATTTGTACCATTTACGATGATTTGTGCTCACATAACGTAACCCTGAATGCCCGGTGTGGAATATCAAGACGTGACCTCAGAGTGACGAAATTGTTGTGCGTATTGTGGTGTTAAAGGGCAAACGTTGCCACACCCATGTTATTAATAATAAAAATAATTTTTCACTGTATCGTAATGTACTCTCATATTTTTACCATTTTCCTCATTCGTCAATGGCCTTAGAGAAGAAAGTGAATGGGAGGTATGCTTATTTCCTGTACAGTCACTTGTGCATGGATGGATACTATTAATGCTTCGAATTCTGAAAGGTAAAAAAGGTAAATGTATGAAACATGTTATTGTTTTTTTTTCTTCTGCAGCTTTGCCTTCCATTACTTATTGAACACATATGTAGTGAGAATAAAGAAAAAAAATGCCTATAGATTTCCTAAACTGTTTTATGAGCAACACATTGTTATTATTCGGGCTAAATTTGGTAAATAATATGGCAATGTAATGTTCTTGGTACTAACTAACATTTCCAAACCATGTTTAATCCTAATTCAAAGTTCCACTGCATACCATGGGTTATTATTATTTTTTTGGTCAGGTCATCTTTGACATAACTCACATACATAACTGCGTAATTTTTATGTGCTATCTTCGTTTGGACCTTTTGATGTTGTGAAGTAACATTCCACCATCTTCAATCGGGCCTTTAGTTTTGGCAGTAAAAACGGATGCTCGGTAATGAATAAGTAAAGAAACTTGATTTAAACTCAGCAGTAGACTATTATACCGTCGTGTGTTCGAATGGTGGGTTTCAACTTGTTTTAGATCTAGCTGAACGAGACAGCTGAAGTTTAAATTCATTCTGGACTTGATTCTCATTCAGATAAGTCGCAGGGTTGACGAGGCGTTTATGAACTGTCCACCACTGCCTTTAACTTTAACTTTATTTGTCAACGCACCTAAATAGGCATTTTATGACAACAAATTGAACACATAAATGTTCTTTTTGAGAGACTATTCATTATGTGCTGATGTGGAAACTGTCCATTAAATTGTTAAATTCCTTTTGACGGTGAAGAATTGTTAAGTGGCTAAACTTTACAATTTGGTTCGACGGGGCCAGAACGTTAAATTTTGGCGCAACACGCTACACCTTAAAACTTAATTCTTGCGCATAAGGTGGTGACAGCGAATTTGCAGAACGGACTACATGGGAATTACCTCACGAGGACGATGTGACTATTTGAGAGCAAACAATGTCAGTGGCAGTGGTTGCTGCACCCATTACAGTGGTGTATACCCGTTTTGTAGAATACCAATATGCCGAATTTTAGTCATTGCCTTAATTTCCGGCATCACTGCACCTGTTTTGCCGAATTTTTTTTTCAAAATACGTGCCTCGCTCACGCTGCTGCGCTCGCTGCGGCCAATCACAAAACATCAGTGACCGCAACTAATAGCAAATTTCTTAAACGAACGCATCTATAACTTCTCCAATGTTTAATTTTTGAACAATTTCTTGATTCGGCGAAACGGGAATTCCCCTTTCGCCGAGTTTTAATCAGGGCTTCATTTTTGGCCGAATGGGATTCGGCGAAACAGGAAGGCACCATTACAGTCGGCAGCATCTTCACATGACATTCATTACAGCAGGATTACGGTGCAACCTTACGTCCATGTAACCTTCTGATATAGTTTCCGTATCATAGATTTAAAATGTTGCTGGGAATAATTTACAATTGAGATCATGCAATTGCTTGTCTTGCCATAACGTTCTTAATAACTTCTTTGAGAATTAAATTACGAGAAGCAGTCCAGTGCTCATGTAGGTGACCCAGCTTAATTTTATCGAACACGTGAGGAGCAAACCTGACGGGGCCAAACCGACAGATTAAGAACAAAACTGGGAAACCTTGGATCGTTGTTAGGGCCGACTGATTTTCCTGAATGTGAAAACATTTGCCAAGAATGTTTTCATTATTCGTGAACGAAAGTTAGAGATTTGAAGGCGATCAGACACTGCCCTAGTTCTAACCGGAGGTCAGATGGGTCCCAAAGCTGCTGGAGGATCTTGGTAATCTCTTGCCTTACTTTAACCAGCAGAACCGATGACTATTACCAGAAACCCCTTTCAAAGTACCGGCTAGATCAGTACCCGTTAGACCAGATTAAAACTGTTGTTTAGAAGCTAGGGTGAGATGTGGCACTAGACTCGTGCACCAAATTCATAATTTCCGTTTCCCCTACGAGTGCTCTTATGGGGTGCTTTACAAAAATTGTTACAAGAAAGAAATACCAACAAGTAAACCGCAAATTAGCTGCTCATCGATCTATGCAGGCCAGAGGTGCACACAGGGAATTTGTTTTGGTGGAGGGAGGAAGGTTCCCCGTAACACAACTCTTCTACAGGAATTTCAATAGTTTTAAAATGTTTGTTCAGAATTTGTTTAAGCTGTAACAAATATATTACTTATCTGCTTTTGTCAAGTTTTACTCTTAATTTCCAGTATTGAGAAGGGTAGGGGGGCGGGATTTCTATCACAGTGTTCTCTATTGCACTAGTTATTTCAGTTCGTTTTCTTGCATGATGTCCAAAAATTCGTGGTCAAAAATATTTTTGCGTCGTACACGCTTTTTTCCCCTGCTCTGTGGGAAAACCTGTTTTTGGGAAGTCGTTTGTCTCATTATTTACGGGCTAGTTTTGTGCATTAATGATTAGTTTATAGTTAGCTCTCAGGAGGTGGAAGCTCTTCCCTTTGCCTTCCCTACGAATGTGCCGTTGGTATAGGCTCCCTATCACTTAGCTTTCTCTAGTAAATGATTTATTTCCGTTAGATTTCTCGCACGTTTAAACTTTTCCCCAAATTTCCGCTTCTATTCTCCACAGTTTTATTGCTATTATTAAAAAAATGACATTCTTTTAAAATACTACGTACCCATTTAAAGAAGTTACTATTTATGACGATTCATTGACGTTGTCAGATTCGACAGAAAATAGCACTATACTTAAAATATTAGAATGTGGATCACGTATTAAATAAGCAAAAGCACACCATCATGCCACAGTCGTAACATATAGCATAATACCACTGACCTGCAACAATACCTCACAATAAATGCTTTCAGCTGTTTGATGCGGTTGACAGCCTCCGTTATTCCCGAGTCATTTTCAGACTCAATCCAACTGGTATGACGAAACGAACACATCATGAAAGCTATAAGAAAGCTGAAAAACTGAAAAAAAGGAAAGAATGTGTTGTAAGAAAACATTATAAAGCAAGATACGTTTGGTGTTATTAATGTGCTTTTTAATAATAGTTTTATGTAGTCGCAACAGTGGTGAGGTCATCAGGTAGGTTCAACTCCACTGCACTTCACTTCACGTTTTTGATGAGAATAAAACAAGCCCAACAACCTGTACAACCCAAAAACCCTGTTGAGGTTTCAAACACTGCTTGTGTCATGCGTACATCACTAGCGCTGGACCATCAAAAGAAACAGGATCCCAGCATATGCGTGACACGTCCATTACAAGCGCTGGACCATCAAAAGAAACGGCATCCCAGCAGATGCGTGACACATCCATTACAAGCGCTAGATCATCAAAAGAAACGATATTCCAGCAGATGCGTTACACGTCCATTAGAAGCGCTGGACCATCAAAAGAAGCGGCATCCCAGCAGATGCGTGACACGTCCATTACAAGCGCTAGACCATCAAAAGAAACAGCATCCTGGCAGTTTATGCACTTGCGTCGTGCGTACGTCACAAGCGCTAGGCCATAAAAGAAACAGCAACTGGACAGATCGGTACAGAGCAACCTACAGTTGGTCCTACCGTAACCATGGAAGTCTCTCATGCTTCCAGCCTAAGTCATGGCACCAGAAGTCGAGGGGGTGGAGGCAGTTTGAGGCTTAATGACGCGTCGACAACTAGGTCATTCATTCCATACTCAGTTACAGCGCAGTGGTCCGGGTTGCCACTGCGCCATACAATAAAGAGGTATTGACCAAAGCACAAATCTAGATCTTATCAATTATACCTCTTGCAAAAATTGAAAAAAAAAACCCGACAGGAGAACAGAATCTGCACCCAATTGACATGCAATGTCTGGTAGAAGGTGGAAACAGTGGCGAGCATCATCAAGATGCTGGTAATCAATAAGAACGTGACGGACCCCGAGTGGCCGAGAACACCAACAACACTCAGGAGGGATAACGCCCCCACCCCCGCTCAAAAAGAAGCAATGAGTTAGGTTGGTATGACCAATACGCAAATGGGGTAACACCACCTTTTACCGGTGACAGTGTCGACTAGTCAAGTGCTATTCCTGAGCCAGTAAGGCAAGGGGGTCAATTTTCGTCCGTAATTCCAATAGGAAATTCTTAGGAAATCACAATCGACTGAAGCACGAGGCATCACAGGGCCCTTCTCTTCCCGAAAATGCCAGAGGTGGTTATGGTGTTACTACCTCTTGCACATGAGTCCTGGTAACCATCAGGATGTTTTACTCCATAACCCACCGTAACTATAAGAACACGGCTGCAGCAGATGGTCACAATTTTGTACAAGCGGAAAGCGGCCAATTTGCTTCTGCAGGCAAGGTAGTACCTATTTTGTTGCTGCATGGATGCATCTACTACTGTACGAAACGGGGAAAAGAGACGTGGCCACTGCACGCAGTGCTGCAAATTGCAGTAGATTGCAGGGAAAAGATGCAGCCATCTAGCGAATTACTTTAACACTGCCAGGAAAAGAAATGCACAGACAGCAAAAGTACCACAAAAACATATACGTCTTTATTGCACATGACGTTCCAGTGATGACGACGACTTCGTCTATGGGGTTTTTATTTTTTTATCCTTAAAAGTGGAGCTAAACTAAAATTTGTGCTATGACATCTATATAATAATGTCGGAGGCCGGATTAACGGAAGACTAAAATGAAAACCACTTCTCCCCTCCTCGCGCCCGCATTGAAAATGCACTCTCCCACTCTACCTGCATGGAAACAGGAGGCAGGCATGAGTGGTCGATCAACTCAATAAAGGTTCAATCTGACAAGTCGTCGGGCTGTACAATCACTTTGTGAACTAAGGAGCCAGACAGAGTGGTCGATCAATTTGACAAGTCGTCGGGAAGAGTGCCGGAAAAATGTTCCGGGAAAATGTCCCAGGAAATGTGTCCCGGAAAATGTGACCGGTCCCGTGCATAGCACGGGCTTCCTCTAGTTTAACAATAATTCCGCAAGATTTGTTTGCCCACCACCAATAATAGCAAGACAATATTACTTACCAACAAGTTTCCGATGAGTACAATGACAAGAAAGAAGGGAATGCATTTATACCCCGACACCAACACGCAATTCCACGCAGGTTCAACCCACTTTCCACACAAGACGCTGAGCACGATCATGAAACCGTGAAGAAAGTCACAGAAATGCCATCGCGGCATCTCATTGTCTGGGAATTTGTCTTTGTTCATCTCGTAGCTGTCGCCGAAGAGTTCCATGCCCATCACCGTGAAGACAAAGACAACGACAGCAAATATAATGCAGAGACTTTTTAAGTAATACAAACACCCGATCATAACTGCGACCAGCTTGTAGAGAGTTGGCCAGATTTGGGCAAACTCCAAGATCCGCACCTGTAAAGAAAAAAAAAACATGGTAATCACGGGTTCTTAAATGTTAATTTTCAGAGCCACGATAAATAAACGCGTTTATGCTAGTGGACGAGCAAGATGAAGTGTCTCACAAATTACTGACACGGCTTCAATAAAATCTAAAAAGTTTCTCAAATATTTCAGGCAAATAATTTAAACAAATTAAAAAACTCAAATATTTGAAATTAAAAGCCAAAACAATTAAAATAAGAAAAATTAAGTTTACAACAAAAAATGTACCAATTATAAATTTAATCAATTCAAAATTTACAAGGTTAATAAATGTAAAAATTGAAAATGTTAATGTGCATCACATGTATCTTATAATTCCCGTCATTTCTGACACGTGACCTCCTAGTTTCATCATAAGATTCTTTTGCATCCTTGAGCACTATCGGGGAGTGAGGGTAAACCAATTCAGAAAGGAACAGTATGGTTTACCAAAAATTGTCTTCACTGACTTCATTGCTGATAATCATTTGATTCCAATTTATGTGGGTCTACCATGCATTACCCTCCCAAGACCCGAACTAACTTTCAGGAGTATATTATGTACTTACATCAATCGCGGCATTTGAACCAACATTCACTTGGTTTGGAGACTAGGATGCGGACCACTGGGCTGTGATGGCTCGCTTTGCTCAGAGTTTTCCGGCACCCTTCGCAAGGCTCGCGGTGGCCCTTGATGCTGACTTTTGCCCCTCTTGTTGTTGTGCATGTATTGTACACCGGTCTGCACTGAAGTGAATTTCACGGTTACAAAGATTACAGGATATGTCGAACTCCGTTTACAAAAAGCACGTAACCCTGAATTGCTAGATCCACTACCGTTCTACACTGAATTTAGAAACATTGTCGGAAACCAGCCCCAACCCATTGAAATGAGCCATTTGACAGTTCAATCAAATTGTAGTAATTTATACCACTCCCAGAATATACTGATGTTTGAAAGTTTTTCAATATCACTAAATTTCCCTCTGATTCACCTGTAGGGGTCTGGGTATCACTTTACAATACTATCCCAAATAATATTCTCAGATATCCAGAGCCTAATACTTCAGTCTGAACGTATCTCTAATGGTTAAAGTCAAACCGGTTAGAGTAAATGCTCATAGAGGATCTCATTCAGTTTAAACAGTTAACATCAAACCCCAATGCGTATCGCAGGTCATAAAACGCTCAAGCCTGAGCGGACCTACAATCGTCTTACCGCAACACCAGCGAAGGACAGGGAGTTCGATGCCATTTACAATCCACGATTGTGTGGTAGACACAAGACTGGACAGCAGTACGTCACTTCTGAGTCAGAGAGAGACGGGGGAGGGGAGTGAACGACAGAATAGGCGCGCTCTTGGACCCACGCCAACTTGTCAACACGTTTTTGACTTAGTTGTCCGTGGTTTGTTTAAAGCACTTTTGCCGTTGTCACTTGAAAAAACGTAATCAAATGAATCTCGGTAGCCATACTGTCATCTTTGCAGACAGAACCAAAGTGTATTATTGAACGATTACTGGTAAACATGATCTTTGTGTTTTCTGCATCATGCAAACCCGACAACTGACCGAGCACGATCACTTTACAGTGTCGCTGATCAATATAAAAAATATTTGGTTAGAAGGTAGGCAAGTGTCCTTTCCCTCCATCATTAAGCTACCACACCGAAATCCATGTGAGTGTTGGTTTACGGCTCCAACTCCAGCCAAGGTTGGTTAACATTGAAGCCAAGATCATGTCTGTCTGTGGCAAGCTTTCTTCCAGGGTTCCTTTCCGCGGGATGCTAAGAATAAACTCAGTCGGATACCTGGGTGGTTTCAGCATTCACTGGACAGTTTAAATGCATTCTGAAACCTGGACGCAGACTTCGTCAGGAAGAGCTTGTTTTGCGAGTCATCATCACGCTGCTTCACTCAACGCGGCTCTCTTCGACTGCGTCACCTGTGGCAGTTCTCACAAACGGGGCGAGTTGCATAAAGGCCGACTGATTACTCACCACATGTATATTCACCCTGGAGACTGCCTCATATGGGCTTCGACCATGAAGAAGCGTTAAACTGTTAAATACCTAAACAATCATAACCAAAACAGTACTTTAAAAAAAACACATTTTGCCTCAGTTTGCTTCACCTAGATCATTTGGCTGTGTTCACGTCAAAGTATACATGATGTCTGCAACCCCATCTTCCACTCTGTGTTACGTTGTATATGATTTTAATCGATTTTGACTGCCCTAGCACAGTTTCTTTGAATGACTATCGGTCCCATTTTAATCCTAAAAACGGATATCTTTTTATATAAATCAGTAGTTAACTTGAAGAATTAACAACTGATGCATGCCACAATCTCCCCTTTTTTCCCACTCAAGTAAATATTGTCAATTATTTTATCTGTTAAGTAATAATTTAAAATTGGGCTAATAATTTCATTGTGCCACCTCTACAGATACTGTGTGGCACAGTGGCAACCCGGACCAATGCACTGCGACTGAATTTGGCGTTATCATCGTTATCGTCGCTCCATTAAGCCTCAATCCCCCTCCTCCTTCTACAGAGAAAACTTATGAGGGGCTGGAACTCGGGCAAACGATATATCCAGTATTTACTAGACAAGCAAATGTTTAAGATTTTAGCATCACTTACCAAACGAATTGATCGAATAATGGGCAAGGCTGATGATATACCATCAAGACCGGCATCAATGACACTGAGGGATGCAACGACAAACTCATAGGTATTCCATATACCTTGGAAATAGTATTTGGGACTAAAAGCTATCATCTTCACAGCAACTTCTACAGCAAAGATGACTGCAAAAATCTGAAAAATATTAGAACTTTACTATCATTATCTTTTGACATGTGAACACATCACTGTTGGCGTGCAAACAGTAAACATGTGACGTATTAAACATTGCATTTTCTGGCTCTATAGGCGCATCTACTGTATTTATTTTGTTGTGGCTCTTTAGCTACATCTGCTTGGTTTCTACTGTCCCCCCCCCCATTCACTCCATCTTGCTATGGTTTTCTTTGGTTGTGTGTGTGTAGCTTTTCAGCTGTGTATCTTTTTTTTTTAATCTATACGAGGTGAGGTTTGTCAGATTTGGGTGCAAACAGCCGATGTGCTGACGTACCTTCCTTTTACATCCTTCCTTCTGTATTAAAAATTGCTATATATTTACGAGTGTGTTCGTCGCGTTAAAATTTTTAAACGTGCTTATTTCAGTAAACAGTCGAGTTGTGGGAAGCATAATAAAAGTTTTCAATATAGGCTTTTGACTTCAAACTTTAGAAGGGACAATCTGCCCTAAGAAATTCTCGAGTTATCACCAAAGATTTTCCCCAAGAATCTTTTATTCTTCTGCACTTTTTAATACTTTTAACAAAGAGAACGATGATGAAGATTGCACCGTTTCTACAACGTGAGGTTGGTTCATTTAAATGAATTGATTCAAGACGTGACACGACGAAAAATGGGCAGCGTCTGCTGATTACCTGCGCAGCCCATATATAGGTTTAATAACAGCAATGGCACCCTATGTAGGTGTGCCAACAACTAATCATGTTATATGAGACCTGGTGGCAGGGAAGTATTAAAGTAAAAGGTGGAGCACCCAGAGGTGTGCCTCACTGCAAACACTCCAACTCATCCCACTAAATTGTGAGGGGGTGACACTTGGAATTCAATTATTCCATCATTCCCCCACAAAAAATTTGTAAATTCCATCTTGTTACTTTTTTGGAACACAGAAATACTACCTCAACAGAAGTGGGAATAATCTCATTTTTTTTACAATATCCAGCTGGTTTTAATTTATAACTCTTATTTACTTTTTTGCTTTCATAACGTTACTTTTTAGATACTGCAGGCATCATTTAGTAACGCAAATTATTGCAAGCAGCAATCTAACTATGGTAAATTAATACTTACCTTCATCAAATGGACATGTAAACGTATGTAAAAAATTATGCACATTAAGTGGCGTTGGCTGCCCAAATAACGTCGCATCACTAGAACTACCAATTCATTCTAGTTGGTGCTTTTCACACACGAATGAACACGCATGTGTTACGGTGCATCCTCTCACGAATTGGAAGCATTATGACGGGGGATGGGTCTTGTGTTCTATAACCCACACCACTCCCAGCGCACACGTCCGATGATAGCAAAAGGGGAAGCATGTTTCACTAACATCTGGGCAGGACACAGTATATTTTTGTGGTGTTACTGTAGGGTAAGCTTAATTTAGAATTGTGCTTGGAAGTGATGTTTTGGAAAAAATTGGTACAGAGCTTAGATTAGATTTTCGTGTAGCTAAACTTATAAGATCCCTTGTTGAATTCAATTTTTCGTCAACACTCCATCCGGTGGCTCCCTCCACCAACTCAAAGAGCGGGTAATTTTGCTATTAACTCATCGGAAGGTGGCGACATACCGGAAGCTTCGTTACTTCCCGAAACTCGTTCCTTCAACATATCATTGCTTTCTCCACAGCAGTCCTGAGTCTATTTTCACGTTATATCGTGATTTAGGATCTTTGGATATAATAAATACAGACACAAACCTATTTACGTTGCCTTTTGGACTTATACGTCAGACTGCTCGAGTGGGGAATTGAATCCACGACCTTTCAAACCAAATGTGTAAGTTTTACCGCTGAGCCATAGTGACACGGCCTTTAAAAGGAAACGTCCTTAGGCAGCATTTAATACACGTCGTACACATAATTACGAAAATACAATTTCCACTCGCCACTGGAAGGACGCTTGTTTTGTGCGCCACACACCAATTGAAACGAATGGAATACACAAGAAAGCGTGAAATTAATGATCATAAATTAATCATTAATTTCATGCTCTCTTGTGCATTCCATTCGTTTTACGTGGTGTGTGGCGTGCAAAACAAGTGTCCCTCCAGTGGTGAGTGGAAAGTGTACGTTGTTTATATGTGTACGTGTTAAATGCTGCCCATGAACGTTTCCTTTTGTCCGTGTCAGTTTGGCTCACCAGTAGGGCCTCGGCCTTTGGTTTCAAAGATCATGAGTTTGGTTCCCCGCTCGACATATAAGTCCAAATAGGCAACGTAAATCGGTTTGCATCTGTATCTATTTAACTCTTGTTGAGGCTTTGGCTTTCCGTCTTTTTCTATATAATTGTGACAGATTGCTATCGAGTTTCAGCGTTGGCCAAGTGACTCGAGAATACACTAAACTAACCGCTAACTTCAAAGGTTAGTTCACGGTGATGTGCAGTCTACTTAATTTGACATTCTTCACTTTGAATAACTTTGTGATTAGTTGAAGGTACCACGATTGATAAATGTGTCTGCGCATTTCGCTTGAGTAGCTGCTGCAATGATGTCGTCTTTGTGGTAGCGTGCGGTACATTTCATGACAGATTTAGGAAATTATTCACTGCCATTTCTACACTTAGACATTGTTTTAGACTGGCCTGTAGTGAACATTTCAGGGATTTTATGAGAACTTCTGCAGAGCCATTTTCTTGGGGCCGGTATGAAATTATTTTAACATGGCGGATGTGATTTTCTTTTAGGAACATTTCAAATTCGGCGCTACAGACATGAGGTACACTATCCGACATGAGAGGTGCAACATATTCCAAATATTCTGAATAATTCATGCAGGTATTTTATAACGGTTGCACTAGTTGTTGACTGAATAATTTTCACGAACGGGAATTTGGAATATGTGTCTGTGACTACAAAAAAGACATTTTGCGAATATCCCTGCAAAATCAATGTGTATGTGATTAAATGCATCAAGAGGCCTTCCCCAAACGTGTTTCTTCCCCGAAACATAACCATCACGTTTTTCTTGGCAAAAAGAACAAGATTTGTACAGCATTTTCGAGGTTCCTGTAGATCCACGGCCACCAAACTCTAGATCTTGCAAGAGCTTTAATTTGGACTATGCCGCAATGCCCAAAGTGTAACTTAGGACTTGTTTGTGTAACAGCTCAGGAATTATCAAGCGGTGTTCTCAAAACAACGCATTGCCAACAATGGGCAATACGAGTTTACGTGATAGAAATGGTTTTAATTTGTCATTATCTACTCTGTCCGACCATCCAGCTGTTGTATAATGAAACACATTTGCAAGAAGGGGTTCACAAAGTGTGCTTTTCAAGCTGTTTGGGCAGAATACGTAATGAGTTAACAGTTCTCAAACTCATGACCAGCCAAGGAGGTGCCTTTTTGGAAGGTGGCTCATACGTCATTGGCATTCTAGACAAATAGTCAGCCGTTAGATTATCTTTGCTAGGGACATGTTGCAGTTCAAAATCATACCTATTTATATATAACGCCCAACTTTGATTCTGGTGCCGTTGAAAGAATAGATATTTTACTACCAAATATCCACAGCAAAGCCTTTTGATCAGTTTGTAGCAAAAAAAACGCCTTTCATAAAGGTATTAATGAAACCTTTTCATCCCAAATACCACGAAAGAGTTTCCCTGTCAAAATGAGCATACCAAATTTCCGCCTTACTTAAAGCTTTTGAAACAAATGCGGTGGACTTAAGCCTCTCGGAACAATTGCAGTAGGCCTGTCTTCGCCAATTTTAAGAGTGTGCATCAAACATTAGGCGATTCCAACAGGCGATGCATCACATACAACTTTTTAATGCACAAGACGGGTCATAGTGCCCCAGACCACTCGTATTAAGCAAGCCCCCCCCCCCCGCTAGCCCTCAAAACTGCTCGAGAGCAATCGTGCGTTCATTCCCATTTTACCTTTGGCAACAACAATTTATTCAATGGTGCTAATATTGAAGCTAAACGGGGAACAAACTTGCCGTAATGATTTATAAAAGCAAGTTAACTTTTATTTCAGTACTGTTAGTTGGCAATGGAGCTAACTTATGGCATCAAGCACTTCCAGCTGATTTGAGATTCCATTTTTATCCAGTTGGCAGCCCAAGTTTATGACACTGGTTTAATTTAACATGAATTTTGACTTTTTTACTGCAATGCCGCTCTCTTGCAAAGCTAAACGGACCTGCAAAAGGAGTGGATAGTGCTTCTGGCCTTTTCAGCTGTGAGAATATGATCCATGAAAGGGGTAGAGATTTATGATAAGTTCGAGGTTTGGGGTTTGTTTAACATCTTTGTAATGTGTGGCACAGTGGCAACCTGCACCATTGCACTGTGACTGAGGTTGGCATTAATGACCTGGCTGTCAATGCGCCATTAAACCTCTCCCCCGCTCCTCACAAAAGGGTTAGCCTTTGGGATATCCCTCAGTACATGTTCCATTTGCTTCTGAAAATTCCAGGACTACTTGCTAGGCCAAATGGAAGTTTTTGCCATTGAAATAGGCCTTTACAGGTGTTAATACTTAATGGAGATTTTGACTACTAATTAGTTCAATTTGCAATAAAGTGTCACTGAAGTCATTGATAGCGACTGCACAATAGCCCAGTTTACTAAACAAATCTTCTGCCAGGGTACTGGTTGGTACTCGATTTCAAGCTGAGGGTTGACAGTGTGAATAGTCACCCACCATATGGACATCTCCATTAGGCTTGAAAACCAGCACAGTGGGTGTTACCCAAGCACAACAATCCATAGGCTTCAAAATACCTTCCTAACAATTTCTCTCTGTAATGTGTGGTGCAGTGGCAACCCGGACCACTGCACTGTGACTGAGGTTGGCGCTAATGACCAAGCTGTCGACGCGCCATTAAGCCTCATCTCCCCCCCCCAACAATTTCTGCCTTGATCTTCCCTCTAAATGCTTGAGGCACCAGCTGGGCTTTCTAATACATTAATCTCTTGGAAAAACTGGTTAATACTCAGATTAGACTTTGCCATCCAGCACCAACCCATGATAGTATGCTGCATTCTGGGGGCAATAACTGCAATAAGATCCTTAGGTTGATTGGCAAGTGTAACATTTACTTTGATTGTACGTAGAGGTTTAGTCCTACCCCCATCCCAAGATTTTAAAGTGATACTTGTAGGACCAAATTTAACGTTTTCAAAGTATTAACGATACAGCTTAACTGGTAACAATGATAAATCTGGCAGCTTGTGTCCATTCAAACATGGATGAATAATCGACTGTTCACATTGGAAGAGATAGAATTAATTTCAGAGTCAGGGCTTTGCTCGCAATCACTGGTTTCAGACTCAGAAATGCTCGAATCTTCCACCAAGTGGGTTTTCTTAGAATACTTTCGATTATTCAGCTTCCCCTCATGTCCGAACTTGTGGGGAGTAGGAATGGTGGTTTCGCACTGTTTGAGGCCCGATTTTTGGTCTTACAGACACGCAACAAGTGTCCCACCATTTCGTAGGACAAGCAGGTATGTTTGTTATACCTAAACGAGACATTAACATGGTTGGGATACCCGCAGGAAAAACAATTGCTATCCGTTCGTCTTGGTTTAAAATTAGACGTTTTTTAGTGATTCGATGCACCACAGCTCCCTGAAAGTGAGATACAAGTGCGAGTGCCAAGTAACTGCCGAGTCAAAGCTTACTATGTTGTGGTCTAGAGCTATTAATTGCTTCTGCGTTTCAGCAAGTTTTAATCCAGGAACGAACCTGTCACGAAGCTTGTCTCTAGCTTACTACCATCAGCTGTGCCATAGTTACACTGAAGAGTCATCTTTTCAGCTCAGTTACATAGCTTGTTATAGACGCAGAACTTATGTTGGTCACGTTTTTGAAAAGTTACTCGCTAACAGAGGCAATTCGGTTTAGGACACAAGTTAGTGTCTAGAATTTTATTTATGTCAGCCAATGACTTATCCTTTGGTGTTAGTAGTGTACATAAATTGTCACAAACTTTAGATCTTTGGTCCCATGTTTGTTATCAAAATTCCTACTTGTTTGTCAACAGGGGACATCATACGTTGGAAAGTTTACCTAAACACGTCAAAGTAAACAGCCCAACATTCAGCTGCAGGGTCGAACTCACGCAAGCTTTTGTGGTCTAAGGGCGCACCAACGGCTGGTGTTGGAGGCATATTAAGCATGACGAAATCGGAAAAGGCGTCACTGTTATCTACTTCGATAGTGTTTTCCGAACTTTCACTCCACTTCACTGTTGCTTCAAAAATTCAAGTTAATTAATTAGTTAATCCAAAATTAAAATGAATTTCATCACACTTAAACTAATTTCCAATTATCACTAAGTTTAAATAATTTAGTCTTTTAAAGTAGGAGATTGCAAAATCTCTAAATCGATTTGTAAATCTGTAAATTGTAACAATATTACACTGTAATCACAATTATAATCTCTCACTAATTACTTGTAATTCAATATTGTAATTTACCACAATAATTTACCACTGTAAATTAGTGTTACAGTTAACCGATTAGGTTACTCTCAAATAAAGGCATCAATGTTATTTAATAAATTTGTGTGACTATTCTACAGACGCCATTACCCCTCTGCAGCAGCAACGAATACATCAAACTGTAAAGCTGTGGATTGTCTTGCTGTGGAGCACTTAATTGGTAGCACAACTGCCAATTAATAAAATTAATTGTATTTAAATGCCTATTATGTAGACAACTCCAAGTTTGTTGACAACCTATGAAAGCAACGTAAATTTATACAATTCAGTCCGATATATCTCGCACACCATCAGTCTCCTAGGCACATTGCCAGAAAACTTGCATGCAAATGTTAAATGTTATAAATGACTGATTTTTCCTTCTCAGCTGAGGAGTTGAGAATAGGAGCTGTCCTCTGACATTCCAGGAGCACGAAATATCTGTAAGCTTTTCCAAAGCTTAGTAGACTGGTCGACGAGTTGAAAATCCCTCGGCCACTGGAATCCTCATCCAAGCATCCTGGTCCCATTGTCTGTCTGCATAGGAGCCTATTTGTTACCTTTTTTAACTCAATAAACCCCTTGTTACTCCCCATGAAAAAAAATGGGCATACAACAGGCTTGTCTAGGATTTTTAAAAGGAGAAGATAAATTTTAATAAGACATGATACGATGGTAAATGGGCAGCGTCCACTGATTAGCTGCGCACCGAGTATATATAGGTTTAATAGGTTTAATAACAGAAGTGGCATCTAACCACATAACTAATCATATTATATTAGCCATGGTGTCACGGACGTACTGAAGTGAGCGGTGGAGCACTCGAGGTGTGCCCCACTGCAAACACTCCAAATAGGGCGGATTGAGGCTTGGACATTAGCGCCAACCTCAGTCACAGTGCAGTGGTCTGGGTTGCCACTACACCACATATTACAGAGAAATAATACCAATCCCCAATCTAGATCTTATCATAGATCTGTACCTCCTGCACAAATTGAAAAACACCGGACAGAAGGACAGACTTATCACCCAATTGATGCGCTATGTCCTACATAAGATGGAAACGACGACGAACACTATCAAGATGGCGACAATCAACAAGGAAGTGCCAGACCAAAAGTGACCGTCGACTCCAATGACATTCAGAAGGGTCAACCGCCCCCCCCCCCAGAGGAAACAGTGAGTAAGTCGGGTGTGACCAATGCGCAAACGGGCCAACACCACCTCTTCACGGCGATTGCGGCGACACGCCGAGTCCAATCCTTGACAGTAACTTTAATAGCCCGCAACTTATTGCCATCCTGTCTGTCCCATACGTTTTGCCAAAAAGCGTGCAACCTCAGACGTAGAGTTGGGATGGAGTCTGAGAGAACAAGGATGAGATCCCTTCCGAGAGGACCAGAAAGGGACCCTTTCGCGACAGAATCAGCATCTCATTCCCACCAATCCCAACATGGCCCGGGATCCAGCAGAAAAGCACAGTTTTCTGCTGGCCAGGCAATCGGTAAAGTATAGCTTGGACACGTTGTGTCAAGTGGTTCTGAGGGTTGTATTTCGCCAAGGACTCCAGCGCAATCATGGATCACTAAAGATGATGAAATGCGTGCCCTGAAGGTCTAGGATGATTCCACCACCAGACCGAGAGCCAGAAGCTCTGCAGAAAACACAGAATAGCCTGGTGGAAGGCGATGTTAAACAGTAACTCCCTTGCACACGTAAGCACACGCCACGCCAACATCTGACTTCGACCCATCACACTATGGACACTATGGACACTGTGAACAACAACACTCCAAAGATCAATGATATCGGGAATGCGTGTACTTGTTCCTCCTCGAAGATTAATTCGCTCACCAGATTAAATTGCTACAAAATCACTAACCATATCATTCGCTTTGCACACTATGTTGGCATGGACTCGTCCTTCATACAGTTTATTCGATCATCCATAGCACCACAAAATCGATGTGCTGATTATTAGAACCCAAGTTTGCAGTTGTTGCTTCAAGTTCTTTCATCACATTTCTTACAACTATTAAAGATAATATACGATAAAAAAAAAAGTTTGTTTTACGTTGAAAAGGTCTATGAAACGCGGAAATTGCTCGCTTTGTTCTCTCAATCGATGCACCTACGTGGTTCAGAAATACGAATGTTTCACAACATTTAAAGCCTACATTTGAACCGGTTGACGCCATGAAGCAGTTTTCAAAGCAGATTTTCGCTTATTTTACGGTAAAAAAAATCACGTTATAGTGATGAAAATAGGCCTATTAGAAGCGTAATTTAATCGTCTTTAATTGGCCATACTATAATCTTCATAAGGATTACTTCTGCAGTAGTAGGCGGACAAGTACACACGCACATCATACCTTTTTAATGCTATCGATTGGACTTGTTAGGGTGTATGAATTTTAGAGGAGTGTTTCGCACTATAATGGATGACAGAAGCTTTACACAAGTTGAATATTAGGAGCAACACTACCCATGTCGGTTTGACCTTTGCTGCTGTATGCTGTTCTACGTCATGTTATTCCGAATTTAGATACACCGTCTTAACCTTGACCGAAATACTTTCTTTGAGAAGGCCGTATCGCGAGAGTGTGCCGACTTTCGAAATTCCTGTAGGCTAGTAGACAGCAGCATAAAGGTTGATTCCCACCAAAACCGAAATCGGAATCGAATCGAAAAGGGAAGAGAAAGTACACAAATGCGCTTGCTCGGACACTTTCCGATAACTTTTCCGTTCCGAAATGCGCCCGACCGCTGGTTAGCTTTTTCGATTCGTTCCGTTTCGATGTGCATATCGGTTAGCCAATGGCCTCGCGCCTACAAGACACGTGACACCAAGGCCACACAACCCGCTCGCTTCAAAAGGAGTATGGCGGCCACCAGCACTTTAAAACTTGATCGAAGAAGTGTGCTAATAGCACGGTTATTCCTATTTTAAAAAGAGCAAACTTCCGCGATGAACATAAAAATACACATTCGTGGCTGTTATACTACGCAGTAGGACTATCAGGGAACCTTTAAAATAGCGTTTAAAACATGGAAAATTTGGGAATCTGCCTACGACACAAGGACTACGAACGACAGCATGATATGAAGGAAGAGTGATTTACGTGACCTACCGTTTTTATTTCACATTAGAAAACAAGCACGATCGCTTTTAGCTTTCTTCCTCTATGTTTGTTTACAAAGCTGATCTATTCATTAGCTGGAATAATCCAACCAATGCAGCCAGCAGGGTGAGGAGGGAGATGGGGAACGAGGGGAGAGCTTGTCGGTCAGCCAGTCGGGGAGTGGTTAAGCTCTAAATACCTTGAGCTGGTCAGCTAGTGCCCATTGGCTGATCGTTTGTCTTTCGACCTCGGTGGGAATGGTTGTACTTTTTGTTCCATTTTCTGTTTTCAGCTTTCCTGTTCCTTTTCGATTTCGGTGGGAATCAGCCTTTAAAGTCAAACCCCAAACCCTCAGCTAGCATGTTCACATTTCGCGTCCGAGCATTTGCAGAGCGATTGCACCCCCCCCCCCCCCCCGGGGCAGTTGGGGGCACTGTTTATCGCGCTTTGTGCGGTGGCTGTGTTAGGTAAAACGTCTTTCTCAAAGATAGTAGTTCGTCCAAGGTCTTAAAGTTGATTCCCACCAAAATCGGAACGGAAACGGAATAGGAAAACGGAAAACAGAAAACGAAACAAAAAGTACAACCATTCCCACCGAGGTCGAAAGACTTAAACGATCAGGCTCTAGCTGACAGGCTCAAGGTAATTAGAGCTTAACCACTCCCTGATTGGCTGACTGACAAGCCCTCCCTCTTTCCTCGTTTCCCTCCTTACCCTGCTTGCTAGGCTACAGTGGTATTTTTTATTCCAGCTAATAGATAGATAAGATTTGTAAACAAACATAGAGGAAGAAAGCTAAAAGCGATCGTGCTTGTTTTCTAATGTGAAATAAAAACCGTAGGTCACGTAAATCACTCTTCCTTCATATCATTCTGTCGTTCGTAGTCCTTGTGTCGTATGCTGATGCCTAAATTTTCCATGTTTTAAACGCTGTTTTGAAGGTTCTCTGATAGTCCTACTGCGTAGTATAACGGCCACGAATGTGTGTTTTTATGATCATCGCGGCAGTTTACTCTTTTTAAAATAGAAATAAACGCGCTATTAGCGCACTTCTTCGATCAAGTTTCAAAGCGCCGGTGGCCGCCATACTTCTTTTGAAGCGAGCGGGTGGTGTAGGCGCGAGGCCACTGGCTAACCGATATGCACTTCGAAATGGAACGAATCGGAAAGGCTAACCAGCAATCGGGTGCATTTCGGAACGGAAAAGTTATCGGAAAGCGTCTGAGCATGCGCATTTGTGCACTTTTCCGTCCTTTTCTGATTCGATTCCGATTCCGATTTTGGTGGGAATCAACCTTTACTTCGCAAAATTCGAAAGCTACACTGCAAAAAATAAGCATCTTAAACAGTTACTGAGGTGTTAAATTTGCATCTTTATTAAGACGTTTTTGGCCTCTCAGTAAGACGGTATTGCTTTGGCATCTTAAAATTTTGCATCCGTTTTTAAGATGTTTTCGCCATCTTAACAGTTTGGCATCTTAATGGCAGATGCTTTGGTAGGCATCTTTCAATGCTGACGTCTATTAAACTCAACCATCTTATTTTTATTTGTTTATAAAATTAGCTGTTCAAATTTAATAGGCTAGGCAACTTAGCTGCAAAGCAGCTTGTGAATAGGATGTCTAAATCATGAGACATTTTAGTCTTTATAGCTGGACTGTAGACCAATGTATAGATCAACATCGTGTTATAGAAGAGTTCAATGTGACTGTGGGATCATGTTAGGTAGTCACCCCAGCCTAACGCAGCGTTTACAATCGTTATGACAGTCAAAAGAGTTTACTACTTTCGTTAATAGTGTAGATGTCTTAGCATTCGTTTAGGTTATTCACAGGCTGTAGAACGAATAAGACCATTTGATTTTGTAAGAATGTGACTACAGTTCACTTAGGAATAGCACAATAATTGTTTTCACTCGAAGGAGGATAAATCAGCAGTGAAGTTTCAGCGCGTTTTGCGTTAGTGCTCAACATCATCATCTACACCAGTAAGGACGTATGATGTGCGCGTGTGTGTTTGTACCTCTACTCCTCTGGAACCAAAGCACCTACAAAGATGGGAGTCGGACCAAACGAAAGATAATTAAATTGCGCTCAGTATAGGCCTATTTTCATCGCTGTAACTTGATATTACCACCCTCTAATACGAGAAAAACCCAGAAAAAGTATCGTCAAAGTTTATTTTTTAACCCTCTTGATGTTTGTTCATGACGTCATAGTTTGTTCATGAACACCTCCTCGAGCGAAGCGAAATGATCTGGAAAAGGATACACGGGAAAAATGATCTAAAAGGACGACGTAGTTTGTAACACACCACATTATATATCTTAAAATTGGTTTGTATTAACTGACTCGATGCATGGAAAAATCAAGACAATAGATTAGGTTTTAAAACGGTGTCAGACATTCATGTTTCTGAAGCACGGAGGTGCGTGGATTGACGAGCAAAGCGAGCAATTTACACGTAAACCAAGCCTTTTCAATGTGTGTTTCGTTTTGGTCTATCAATCTTTCATCTCTCACCTTCGTAGGGGATTACTTCTGGAAGAGAAGACGTACAAACGTGCAAACAAACAAATCGTATGTTTGGAATGATGTATGTGAAATGTAGATATGGCAAGGTATGTGATGAACGAACTGTGAGCAACACTTGCAATTAGTTTGCGACGAAATAATCAGTACATCGAAATCAGTACAATAATCAGTACAAAGAAATTATATGAAGCATGGATCGTCAAGCACTGAGATGATATGGAGAAGCATGCACGCAAAAAATAACCTAAACGGACAACGTCTTTTGCAACGTAACACATATAGATATTAAAATTGGTGTTGTATCAACTGAAATTATGCATGGAAACCTGGTTTTAAAAGGGTGCCAAACATTCGTGTTTCTGAAGAACGGTGGTGCGTGTCTTGAGCGAGCAGAGCGAGAGATTTCCACGTAAAGTAAACGTATTGAATGTGTGTCTCGCTTTGCTCTCTCTCAATCTTTCATCTCTCACTTTCGTAGGGGATTACTTCCGGAGGAGAAGACGTACAAATATGCAGACAAACAAATCTTATGTTTTGAATGATATAGATGGCATGCAGGCGCGCTTAGGAATGTGATGGACGAACTGTGAGCAATAATTACAATTAGTTTGCGTCGAAATAATCAGCACATGATTTTGTGATGCTCTTGAAATCAAAGAAATTACTGGAAGCATGTCGACGTGCACGTAGCTCTCAGATGCCAGGCTGGTGGAATGATTTATGGTTATCATTTGTTTATGCAGTAAAGCCTTACGAAAAACGCGTACTGCACTCTGACCATTTGCTTGATCGTTTTAGACGTGGAATGAGTTGCAGCATGAAAGTTCCTCGAGAGTAGTGAGATGACGCAGAATGAGCGAGCGACTCCTGTAGTTCTGTATGAAAATGTAACCAGAGGGTTGGGGTAAGTCGGGTGGAAAAAGGGGAAGGGGGGGGGGGGGGTAGGACACGGGTATTTTTTTTGTCAAAGTTATGTATTTATTATAATTAATGGGTTATTTTCGGAACAAATATTCAAAACAGGAGTAAATAAGTTTTTTTGAAATTCCTGTTCGCATTTAATAACAATGAATAGAGTTTTAATTGAAATATTTCACAGGTCAAAATAATGTTGTGCGTTGTGTTGACCAAAAATAATTTATCCATCAAAACACTACAACTTATTTATTTTTCATCTCAGTAAACTGCCCCCCCCCCTCAAAATGTTGGCATCTTTGCTTGTTTCACAACTTTAAAAAAATTACCATCTTAAAATATTAGCAGCTTTCCCCGTTTGTAGCTTAAAATAGGTTGACATCTTAAAATGTTGCCGTCTTTGCCAGTTACCCCACTTAAAATATATGCCATCTTACAATTTTCCAACTTTCTCTCTTTTCCAACTTAAAAATAAACCATCTAACTGCGTGGACATCTAAAAATGCTGCCATCTTATACACTGCATAAATCTGGCAACTGAAAACGATGACGTGTTAAACAACTAAACGTCTTAAAATATTTATTTCGCGTGTTTTCCATCTGATAATAAGATTAATCTTACGTTTAATGGCATCTTAAATGAAACAAGTCTGAAATTAAGACGCATCTTAATTAAGATGGTTTTACGATTTTCGGGAGGCTCATCAACCAAACAACTGAATTTCAGAGGCATCTTACGAATTTTAAGATGCTTATATAGTTTTTACAGTGTAACGAGAAAGACGAGACATCACTGCTGCTTTTATTCAGTTGGGTTATGGTCACACTAGCTGATGCGACTGTGGAATCCGTTGCCGATAGAAATCGCTGGAAATCGTACGGTGATTTGACAGGATTAGCTTAATACTAGCAGAAAAGTTGATGGTTGCAGATGTTGAGGATCTTATACTGAACTGTGGTAATCCCTTGGTACACCATTTTACAACTTATCCAGCTTGTTTAAAAGTGCCAACAAGCAGCAGCAACAAAGTGGGAATTTTCTCATATGATTATCGGTTTCCGTGAATAAGAAATTCTGAGGGGTTTAGAGTTTTGCAGGTTTAGAGCTTGAGTGTCATAGACTATTTTTCAGGTAGACAATTTGAATGTTTTAGACAAAAAAAAATCGCAACGACTACTATGGTTGGTGTATGGAATGGCACTTTCAAATATCTTTAACAACTATAATCAGTGCATTTTGCAAGTAATGATGTTCACATATGCAAAGCGCAACTTGTAAGATACAAATTAAAGTGAACAGCCAATACAATTACAAATAAATCTGTCTACATGACAGATGCAGATAAATTATTAATTAAGTTTAAAAATATATAAATTAAACTCACGTAATTGCCTTTCTCCAGAAAATTTTTGAAATCCTTGTCTATACCATGATGATTCATAGCTAGGAAGACGGTGCTGATTACGATACAAATGGCTATGAAAAGTTCAGCGAATACGTCATTGACGATGAGGCGAAGTATTTTTTGAATTTTCTTCCAGCAAGGGCAGCACTCCCAAATGCACAAGGTATCGGTAAACTTCATGCAGCATGCACGACAATGATCTTTCCATGTTCTTTTTTCATCGGCTTCGCTATCTGCGTATAAGAGTAAGAATAATAAGAAGACGACCTTTTACAATCTTATCATATGTGTAGCTTTGAACAGGCGACAAGTGCATTTTAATTTGGTGCGTTACGTCTCCTAACGAATGTATCTTGATATCATGTTATTATTATCTTGTATTAAATTGTGAATATGAGTATATTATGTAACCTTGGTTTGGTTCTGGTTCAGCACACTGCTGGTGATGTCGTCATCACAGGAGGGGGCTGTAGGCACTAGAAGCTCGTGGTACTTACCGTGGCACCATCTATGAACTACACTTGTAACCAACCCTGGGTATAAAAGGGGATTCCCTCCAGATGCTCCTCACTCTGGGAGATAGACCTAACCATCAACGTCTGTTCTGCCATGGAGCAGCCTAGCCTTGCCAACTTCTAGAGAAGTCCTTCTGGACATCTACAAGGATAATACCACGTAGCACTGAGAATAAACCATACAGTACATCTGCAACCTGCCCATCACCTTATTGGCCACGTTCATCTTGTTACAAAGTTACAAAATTGGTGAATTGGAGCAATTTCCAAATCTGTTGCATCAAGCTATTTTATTTTTCAAGAAGACTTGTACAGGCTTGCCCAACTTTGCCTAAACTTGCCAAAGTTCCAATTTACAGGGTGGAACAGATAACTTTACCCAATAGGCCTATAGAGCATATAAGCCTGTAGTCAATCGGCCTAAAACTAATAGGCCTATACATAGCCTACGTGAGTGGAATCAAATGGAAACGAAAAAAGTCTACCTAATGCAGAAGTTGTGATCTAGGAAATCCTATAGGCATAATCCCGGAAATCCTATAGGCGTAATTTGTAAGCCAAGTTGGCTTCAAACAGTCTTGTATTTCTTGTTCTTCCTACCTGGTTACTTTTTAAGCCAAGTTGGCTTCGAATGGTCGTTTGTTTAAAGTTGTTCTTACCTGGTATAGCACTGCAAACAGGTCTACAGTAGTTCTGGTCATCTGTACCATAACATTTACAAAGGAAACCACTGTTACAAATGCCAGTGTACACAAGTTCAGAGAAAGCGGACATGGTCGCAAGGTGGATGCTATACTATGGAAAAGTAAGGCAAACTGCAAAAATGTATCAAGAAAGGTATCCCGATTGACGACAGCTGGCCCCATGAACCATCAGTAATGTTATAGCCAGGCTTATGGCCAGTGAACGTTTTCTCAACCGAGGCGTGGACCATGATGGGATCTTATAGTGGGCAATGAAGGGCGAGCACAGATGGTCCTGGCTCTTGTGGCTGTTAATCCACACATAATAGCAGATGTCATTGGTGTACAACTACGGATACGCCACAGCCACATTACTTCGGATTCTGCATAGGCATAGGTATCACCCATACCGCATTCATCTGCATCAAGCCCTGAGTGAGGACGACCTGCTTCGGAGACAGGACTTTTGCCTGGTTATGCAATGGTTGATGAATGACACTCCAACTTTTGTAGAACATGTGCTGTTTTCAGATGAGGCAACTTTTTTCATAGGGATGGCACAGTGGACAGGCACAACATGCATTATTGGTCCGATCAAAATTCACATTGGTCACATCAGAACTATTTCCAAGTTCGGTTTACAACCAATGTTTGGGCGGGCATCATTAGAGACAGGGTCATTGGACCAATCTTTTTTATGGAACCCTTAATGGGCAAAAGTATTTGCAGTTCCGCAAAAGGAACTGTTGAATGACCTGTATGATTTGCCACTAGTGGTGAGGATGAACATGTGGTTCCAACAGGATGGAGCACCACCCCCCCCACCATCTACCTGTTCGACAGTGGGTGAATGACCAGTTCCCCAACAACTAGATTGGTGGAGGTGGACCAGTTACATGGCCATCGAGGTCCCACGATTTTTCTCCGTTGGACTACTTCCTTTGAGGTTTTATTAAGAACGAGGTGTATGAAACAGAACCCTTGTCGCTCGATGACCTTAAGGACCGGATTCGAGCAGCAGTTGCAGACATCTTACTTCACATGCTACGCAACATTCGTGCATCATTCGTTAGCAGGTGTGAAGAGTGCCTAACACAAGAAGGTGGACCATCGAACATCTGCATTAGATATTACAAAGGGTCCATTTTGATCTATGTAGCATTGCTCTGATAGGCTTATTAGTTTTATGCGTATTGACTATAGGTCTATATTTTCTATAGGCCTATTGACTATAGGTCTATAGTTGCTATAGGCCTATTTGGCAAAGTTATCTGTTCCACACTGTATAAGAACTTTCTCTTTGATTTTATTTCTACGGCATCAGTTTTCGCGATCCTGCTGTGAGTATACACTATAAAAGTACTTGTATTAGCAATTATTTATTTTATGTTGCTCTATAATCAGTGTTTAGAACCAGGACTGTGCTATTTTCTACTTTACTAAGAAGACTTTTCAAATATATTTAGGCCTATAAAACTAGCGTGCACTACTAACTGTGCTTCAATTAGTTTTTATTTGTGAATTTCAAGTATGCCCGCTATTACGCAGTAGCCTAAGGATAATTTTTCTTTTAGTTATCATCAGACTTAAAGATGGATAGATCAACAAGAGCTAATCCTCAATTGGTTCCTGATCCTTTTGACCCAAATACTATTAGAGCAGTGACATAACGTAATATTATTGTGTATAACTCTATGGTGGAGCCAGTAATTGGGTTAGCTGCAAGGGGCACTGGAGGGGGAAAAGAAAGGCGTCTTACTGAAGCCAATGCTATTAGATTGGATTTCTTAAGCCTACAACGCGCGATTTTTGTTGTTGGAGAAAACAACGTTTTTTTAAGCCTAAGAAATCCGCTCTGAAAGCACTGTCTTGACTAGAAATGCCGTTGTTTTCCCTTACATTTTAATCTAGTGCCCCTTGTAGTTATGCCCTCCAGATGCTATCTCGTAGCATCTGACTCGTAGCACTTGACGCTGCCCTATTGGAAGGCCTAGGAGAAGAAGTTTTTCTATGGATGACTTGAAGTACTGTTACTCCACCACTACTCCAAGTAGGCTTACCTACAACTCAACCTAATATTGTGTGAATTTATTTAGTGTGAGTTAGCGCAAAGCAAGCAGCAACAGCCCAGTGGTCAGCGTCCCCCACCTCCAAACTGAGCGAATGCTTGTTCGAATCCCACAACTGACCAAGTTCCATACTTTAAAAAAAAAAGTACCCGAAATTAAGTCATGCAACAAAGGGTTAATACACTTTTTTTTCCCACTAAGCATTTTACAAATGTGTAGAACATGAAGACTCGTCCCTGCATGTAACAGGTCTGTTTAGTCAGGACTAAAATAAGTTAACATACCTAGTAATTTGGCAGATGAGGACTGAACTACCGGATCAGCATCTGGCAGCTTTGACGCAGGCGAAACATCCTCACGAATGATTTCACCTTCCTAAAACGTAATTTAATTACATACAAATTATACTGCTAACAACGTAGGTGTTTATTAAACACCACCAAAACATGAAAAAAAAAATAACAATTACGTCGAACATTAACTACAGCTAGTTGGATGCCAAAATTAGTTGGGTCAGAAGACATCGTTATCTAAAGAAAACGCTTCAACAAAATAGCACCCGGAAAAAACGACCACAATGGCAAATCCACCAAGAAGAAAATGCCTCCAGGATTTCCACAGCAATTCTAATTTCTTTTTAATAAAACTAACCCCCTCCCCCAACTTCGTTGTAAATTCTACTTTCGTTTGTTTACTACGCATACCTAAGTATAATTTCAACGTCGATCATTTACAAAATTACAAGTACAACTCCGAATCTTGACAAAAAGCATCTTCCGTGTTTTCCGTAAATGTCCGACTATAGTCCCGAACAGCGTGCGTAAAAGTGAGCATACTATCAAGATTTGGAGCTTGTTAATCGGTGACCAATCAGCGACGAGCAACCAACAAACAAAGATTTTATTCTATACAACATTATTGAAACAGAAAGGTCACTTGTGGTCTCTTCATTGTTTAGTCGAGGACGGTACTTCTTTTACGGAATGAACACGGAAATTCACAGTAAAGTGAAAAATATTTTGCTTTGCCTGAAATACTGTATCTTAAACGTTTGCTCGCTCATTTTCTCCTGTTTGTCACTCACCTGTTTTATTTGAGTTTCTTCTCCTGTAACACGTTCTTCTTCGTGATTTGATATTGACGAAGGTCTCTCTTTGTCATTTGTTTCGCCACCCTCATCTTCATCAACTTTATCACCTTCCTGAAAAAATACAAATTTTAAATTGTAACGACGGTGGTTGGAGCGGGTCAGGGCCGGTGCATGCAGTAGACGCCGGCTATAACCGTGTCAGATTTTAGAGTTTGCTTGTCAGATTGCATGAGAAAAAGGAACGTTGGCTTCATTGAATATTGCGAAGCTCATATAAAAAATCAATTCGCTACAATCATAATAGAGTCGCTGTTTCGCTTTCAAGCCTTAACTGCTGTGTGAGATTCCGTTAACCTTATTTTTTTTGGGGGGGGGGAGTCGGCGTCCAAGCCGATGTATTTTTATTACAGGTAACTCAAAAGTTTGGAATTTGTGCCTCGATGGTTGTCATTAAAGTATTTATTGCACTGAAATCTAGAACACATCTATGCATAGCCAATCAAACACGTATAGTGTCCACGGCCTATCTTGAGTTCTCTGCAGAACGAACACAGATAATCGATTGTACGTTTTCAGTAGCAGAGTGCCTTGTTGATATCCAAGATCGTTACAAAAACAATGGTGGCCATCGATTAAAGCCACCCCATCCAGGAAGACGTAGCCGCTCACAAAATACTTGCAGGACTCAAGATACACCGCACACACAATAAACTTGATTTTTTTTCCCCAATTTCTCCAGCCAGATAATTTTGGTATAATTTTTCAAGAAAACATTACTATGACGAAAAAAATTAGACCACTATCGCTATACTATCGCTATATAAAAAGCTTATGCGTATAAAATACGGATGTAAACCATAAAAAAAAATAATATCTAAAAGAAAAGATACAAGAAAAGGACATGTAAGCCACCAGCGTGGCACTAATGCATGAAAAGAATCTCCAGCTGGAGCGTCTTTTTTACACGTAAAATTGCGATGCTGTTGGCGTACATGTCTTTTTCTCGCATCTATTCCTTTAGGTGCATCTGTATTTTACACGTTTAAGAGTTTTTTTTAAATAAGAATTGCTGATTTTTTTTTTCTTGGGAGATATTTCGTATAAATTAAATAACTAGACTTTTCATACCAGTTAATCACAATATCAGATAATTGAGATGAATACTTTTTGAAATAAATCGTGGATATTACAACAACGTTCAATAGGCCATAGTCCTTGTTAATACTTTGAAACTTGATTCGTAGGTTTGATCTCAAGGTGAGAGCAAAATTTCCCCAACAAGAAGAACAACAACAAGAAGAATTAGTACGCACATTAAAAAAAAAACGTTCAAAAGCCTTAGACTTTGTTCGTACTTACATTATAAGCTATAAAGGTTGAAAATCAGTTCATTGGTTCGATCTCCAGCTGAGGGCATGTAGTCCCAACAACAAGAAATGGCCATACTGTGCAGGCCAAACGGTTCGATGGTTGTCATTAAAGTATTTATTACACTGAAATGTAGAAGCGCACTAGCACTTTGCCCATCAAGTTCAGATTGCTGGCTTTCCGTGGTGTCTCATTGTTGGCGTCTAATTGTTGTTCTTCAAATCAGGACATTATCAGTGTTTGGGCGAAGGCTAGCTACTGCTTTTATTACCCGAGCCATTAAACCAGCGTTTTCTGGCATTGAATACTAAATATTAATTATGTAACTTATTGCCAACTCAAGCATAAACGAGTTTAAGGGAGCAAAAACTTGAGTGCTCCAAACAGATCGATAACTACACGCTGCAGGACGGGTATTTAATCAGAGTATCTCTTGAGAATTACTTTATCAGTTTATTAATAAATCAATTACAAACATTTATGGGCGTATGTAAGAATTTCTAAATTTTTTATTATATGTTGTTAGCCTCTCCGTCACTTTTTGAAGTTTCAGTTTCGTTTTTTTTAATATGCTTCAGTTTGCAGACGTTAGTAGGTAGCATCTCCGTAGAAACGATCGCAGAATGCCACTAAAAATCTTCAATTTACGCATTAGTAAAATTATCCTAAATATTAACGTATCAGTTAAATTAACTATACGTTTTTTACATCCTTATTCGTTATTTATTATTTTGTATTTATCTAATCACAAATCGCTTTGCCGCTGCACTGTTGGAAATTCGCCGTCTAAGCAGCGTTCAGTCCAGCCAGTCTGTTGCTCGCTGTCTTGGTTGCTATAGAAACGAATACTGCTTCGCTATTAAAAACGCTTAAAATAAGTTCAAGTGACAATGCCTGGAGTGAAGATTGTGGACGTATAAGTACATTGTACAGCGCCTGTGAAGCATATTTATTATCGTGCAATGCGTTATCTACAGATGCAATTACGAATCGGGCCTAACGACCAATTCTATCGCCATGTTAAAAAAAATCTTCAATATGACAGTCTCATTAGTTAGCACTAGTCAGAAGCAGAAGTCGTTGTATCAAGCGATGTACCATCGAAAACAAAACAAATGCAGCCTAACCTAAAACCTGTTTCACATACATAATTTAGCTTCTCATTTTTTTACTACGACATTAATTAAGCCATTTTAGCACGTTTATGTATGCGATTCTGGTTTTGTGTGGTGCCAACTATATAGTTGATTATCGGTTTCGCACTAGTGCAGCTTACCGATAAGCACCCGCTTGGTAGACCCTTCACAGTCCTGATCAGAATAAGCGGGCTGTGATTGGCTGATTCGTCAAAATATCCTTTTCCTATTGGCTAAAAACAACCGAGGGAGATACTCAAAATAATTGTCCTCCATGGCTGAGTAACAATGAAGCATCGGTTCACTTATTGTTTCCGTTTCACAATAAAGTCGCTAAAACCCTTTGACCCTTTTTGACCTATCTAAAATAAATAAACTACCTCGTCGTCTACACTCTCTTGTTTCTGTTTTCAATCAAATGTAATACAACGGGGCACTTTATTGGAAATATATTTAAGTCAGCAACCATTAATTACACCAAAGTGCCGATTTTCATTAAGCTGTTCAAGAAACGATTTACAATTATCTTTTCATTAGGAGCACACGCTCAATACTCACGCTAAAGCAAAACCATAAAACAACCAAAAGGGGTGATATCATATAAAAACCCTATAGGGTAAAGAGACCCATCAAGTTTTCGTCATAGAAAGTAGTGATATCACAGCCAAAATGGCTGCGGCCAAGTTTTCCCAAACCTATTGGTGTCGACGGCCACTTACGGTCCGGCACTTCTTTGTTGATTGTCGCCATCTTTATGGTGTTCGTCGTCGTTTCCACTTTCCGCATGACATTGCGCGTCAATTGGGCGATAAGTCTGTCCTCCTGTCCGGTGTTTTTCAGTTTTTGCAGGAGGTACAGATGTATGACATGATTTAGATTAGGGGTTTGAATAATATTTCTGTAATGTGTGGTGCAGTGGTAACCCGGACCAGTGCACTGTGACTGAGGTTGGCGCTAATGACCTAGCTGTCGACGCGCCATTAAGCCTCAACCCCCCCCCCAAACCTGATCACTCAGTCAACCACATTAATTCGACGTGTGACACGTCCAATTAAAAACGGTTTCAACAAAACACCTGGGGAAAACCGACCCCCCCCAACGGAAATCCACCAAGAAAAAACGGCCCCAGACTGAAGGGATGCCTACAGCAATTCTATTTTCTTTATCTAACCCCACTTCGTTGTAAATTGTACTTTCGTTCGTTGTGCTACGTTTGCCGAAATATAAATTCCACGTTGACCAATTTCAATATTAGACGTACAGCTCTGAATCCTGATGATAAGCATCTCCCGTGTTTCCGTAAATGTTTGTCGACAATTCACGAAGGCGACACCATTGTCCCAATATGGGCATAACTAGAATGAAAGCAAACGGCTTACTTTAAAAGTGAGATATACTATCAGTATTTGTAGTTTGTTGGTCGGTGACCAATCAGAAACGAGTAACCGACCAACAAAGTGCAATTTGATTTTATGTAACATTATTTGAGTAGAAAGGTCACGTGTGGTTTTTTCATTGTTTATTCAAGGTTGGTGCTTGTTTTTCAGAAAGAAAACGAAAATGCACAGTAAAGTGAGAAATAGTTTGCTTTGGCTGAAATACTGTACCTCAAAATTCTGATTGCTTATCTTCTCCTGTTCATCATTCACTTCCGTTATTCGAGTGTCTTCCACTATAACACACTCTTCGTCGGGATTTGAGATTGACGAAGAGCTCTCTTCGTCACTTGTTTCGTCATTCCTATCTTGATTACGCACAGCCTTCTGAAAAGAAACAAATTTTAAATTGTAACGACGATGGTTGCAGCTGGGCAGGGCCGGTGGGTCGGTACGGGGCGGCTCAGATTTTAGAGTTGGCTTGTCAGATTGGATAAGAAAAAGGAACGTTGGCTTCACTTAGCCCTTTGTTGGGCAGCGTCCTGTTAAAATAAGTCCCAACGCGCAGTGTCCTCGTCGCCAAACCAAGTGAACGCAGGTTCGAATCCCATGACCGATCTGAGTAACACGTGATACTCTGAACGAATACATCCAGTTTGGCGTACGCAAGAAAGGGTTAAGAAAAAAATCAGATCGCTATAATTGGAAAAGAGTCCCTGTGTTTATTCAAGCCTTAAAGGTATACAACCTATCTGCCTTATAACATTCCGCCTGCCTTATAATAGCAACGCGCTGATCGCCTTCCGCGCATACACCATCGCCAAGGTCAACTGAAATAGTAGCTGCGTTCCTTGCGCCTTATAGACGAACCAGCACGAACGCATTAATTGTGTCGTCACAAAGCGGAATGATTCTCGTATTTTAACATCACAATTTTTAATTTTCTAGGCTAATGTCTTATAATTTTGCTTCGGCGATCTATTGGAATAATTAATTTTAATTTGTACCGCATTAGTCTTTTAGATTTTTGATCTCATGGTAATTATTAGCAAATTAGTACATGCACACACAGAGATGAAACGTCATGGTTATTGTAAGCGCGCAATGGATCACATACTGCGGGACGCAGTAAACATAGTCAACAATTATTCAACAGAAAATCGCCTAGACGCCACATTTTAAAATGGATTTTCACCAAGGGATTGACTAACGGTAAGTAAATAGACCTTGGGGGCCGTACTTTATGTGGAGGATCGAGAAAAATAGCGCTGGGAGGAATGTCATTTTAACTGCAGTGTGAGATTCCATTAGCTTTTTTTAAGGGGGGGGGGGGGGGAGAGGAACAACGTCCAAGCCGACGTAATCTTTAATACAGAGAAATCAACAGTTTGAAAGTAAAGGGGTGCAATGGTACGATTTGTGCCTCTGGAAATAAGAACAATGCCTAAACAAGGTCGTAGGGAGCGAAAAATAACGCCTACAAATCTAAAAACATCTACATACTCAATCAAACACGAAAACTTGATTTTTTTCCCTAAATTTCTCTCGCAAGATAATTTTGGCATCATTTTTTGAGAAAACATTATTATGACGAAAAATCTATGACCACACTCGCGTTGCTGTATTACGAATGAGGGGGAAAAAAACGCTTAAGCGTATAAAATACGGATGTAAGCCGTAAAAAAAAACTTAATGATCTAAAGAAACAGATACGAGAAAAGGACGTGTAAGCCACCAGCATGGCACTAATACATAAAAAGAATCTCCAGCGTCCCAAAATGCAGGCTGGAGCTTCTTTTAACACGTATTGGTGCGACGCTGTTGGCTTACATGTCTTTTTCTCGTATCTATTCCTTTAGAGCATTAAGTTGTTTTAAGGCACATCTGTATTTTACACGTTTATGTGTTGTTTTTTTTAAACATGAATTACTAATTTTTTTCGTGGAGATATTTCAGATAAATTAAATAACTAGAATTTGATAAGAGATAATCGCGATGTGAGATAATTGAGATTGAGATAAATGATTTTTTGAAGCAAGTAAGAGTCATTAAAATAGCGTTCAAACGTCACTGACTGGTCCTTGTTAACGTTTATTTTTTTAATATTGTGAAAATCGGGCGATAGGTACGCTTTCTAGGTGAGAGCAATATTTCCCCAACAAGAATAAGAACAAACAACAAGATTATTGTAGTCTCATCAAGAAAAAACGTTCAAAAGCCTTAGGCCGTGTTCATACCAACGTTGTAAGCTATAAAGGTTGAAAATCGGTTCATTGGTTCGATCGCCAGGTGAGGGCCGGTAGTCCCAACAACATCAACAACAAGAAATAGCCGTACTGCTCGCGCAGGCCAAATGGTTCGATCGTTGTCATTAAAATACAGGGTTCGTACAAAACTCGCCACATGAATTTCCAGACCATTTCAAGGCTTTTCAAGGCTCCCAGGTTTAAATTTCCAGGCCAAAAATAGTGAACAATTTTTTTTTTAAATTGTCATCGTGCAGCCAAAGTTCTTGAAACTTAGATTTTACCATGATCTGCCATCCAACTCAAAAGTATTACAAAACAAACCATAACACCGTAACAAGGCGAAGCTATATTTATTTGTTTATCATTATTATTTTTCTTTATCATTGACGATTACGAACTTCCGTATTCAGACATAATTGAAAAACAAACGACAAAACAAAAGTTTGTTTTTTCGAAAATTCGGGCTTTTTAAGGCCTGGTACCCCCAAGTGAAATTTAAAGCTCTGAAATTCAAGGCTTTTCAAGGTTTGTACGAACCCTGAATTATTTAATGCAGTGAAATAGTTATGACACGATCCCAAACAACGAATTTCCTTGGTCTATGGAAATTCTGAGGGAAATTATAGGCTTCAAAGTTGGCCGTTTAACATGGAAGTTCGTGCCGACGGAAGTTCAACCGATTATAGTACTAGCCGGGAAGAGCATCGCGAAACAAAAGCAAGTTTAGAAGAAAATAGACTATTCACTCAAGGGGAGTGACAGCCCTGCTCTCGTCAGGGAATCAGCCCCAGCATTGAGCAAGCAACACTCTTCAGAAGGAGCAAAGTGTGACTAACAGCTCTGGAAAATGCTTTGAAAAGTATCATGTTGCAAAATCACGAATCAAACTGTTCGTTGCACACAAACAAAAATTGTGCAGGTTATAATCCAATTCCGAATACGTTGCACTACTAAGGAAGCAGTTTGTGCCTAGGAAGTCTCTCTGGCACTCAACGGTTTGCCCTCAAGCACTGAAATTTCTAAAATTGCTGTTTACCCGGAGTGAGTTGCGACAGCCATTCCTTCCGCCCCTCCCTTTTTTCCGTTAAATGCTGACGTACAGTACAAGAGCGTGTTTGGGCCACTTCATTCTGCCTCTTGAACTATGATATATATATTGCTTTAAGGATCTGAACACTGTAACTTATCAGGTGACTCATTTTCTTGACTTGAGTCACGAGAAAATTTGTGTCCGACAGGTTGCTCGCCAACAGTTACTCGCCAAAAACTGCTTGGGAAGAGCAGAGAATTGCTCCAAAGAGCAGTCATCTCTTTCATACGATAGATAATTTTTCTTGATACTATAACAAAATGTTGCTTTTTCAGTGTTTTTATTGGTCAAGGTAAATTTATCATTTTTATCATTTAAGCGGTACGAAAAGCACACCAAGGGAGCTTCTCGTCCAGAGTTGGCGTTCAAACCTAGCGTCAGATTCACCTCACATTTTCCTCATTCATTCTACACTTTAATTTAAGTATTTACAAATCAATAATATTGGTGAAGCGGTATTGGAAATTTTCATCAGACGTCATGAAAAAAGACTTTATAACGTAATAATCAGACACTAATCATCCTTTGGGAAAATAAATTTAAAAATGAATGTGCAACTGAATGACTTAAAGGGACACCCGACCTGCCTTATAACATACCGCGTGTCTTATAACAGCTACACGCAGATCGCCATCCGCCCATTTACAGCGCCACAATCGGCTGGGGTGGTAGCTGCGTTCCTCGCGTAGCTGCTGTCTTGGTTGGCTTTGGAAATAGTAAACGAAACAGAATCAAGTTAAAGATTGTGTCGTCCCAAATCGGAATGATTCTCGTATGTTAACATCACAATTTATAATTTTATAGGCCAGTGTCTTATAATTGTGCTTCGGCGATCTATTGGAATTAATTAATTTTAATTTCTACTGCATAAGTCTTTTAGATTTTTGGTTCTCATAGTAATTACTAGCAAACGATTAAAATTAGTACTGCGCACACACACGTAAAACTTCAAGGTCTTTGTAGGCGCGCAAAGCATCATATACGTTCTGGAAGAACGTAAATAAAGTTCCCCAATATTCAACAGAAAATCTCCTAGACGCCACGTTTTAAAACGGATTTTTAGCAAGGGAAAGACTAACGGTATACGTAAATAGACCTTTGGGGCCGTACTTGATGTGGAGGATCGAAAAAAATGGCGCTGGGAGGTATTTCTCTTTAACACATAAAATGACACCTAAAATCATTGTTAATTTCAGTTAAAAGGACATACCTACCCGCTTCAGTTAAAAGCGCCTACCTTCTCACTACATTCGAGCGTCCTGTGCGATATAGCTTTTGCAACGTTTACATGTAGGTTAGAGTGAACGAAGCGAAGGAAAAGATAGGAAAATGAATGCCTTTGCAACATTTACATGCTTCTGAAGTAATGTTGCAAAACTGAGCCACCGATTTGATTTATTCATTATTTCTAATTTTTGCTCTTTAAAGTAAAGTAACCATTTTGTATTTTTTGGTGCTGCTTTCATTTTTTTGGTGCGATCCGTTTTCCCGTCGAGGAAACAAGATAGTTTTAAAGCAAGACTTTGCATTTTTGCAAGGTCCTATTTTGTGGTATCAAGGTCCAATTCTGCGGTTTCAAAGTCCTGTTTTTCGTTTGAATCTCCTGCTTTGTGGTTTCACGGTACAGTTCTGCAGTTTCAAAGTCCTGTTTTGTGGTATCAAGGCCCTGCTTTGTGGTTTCAAGTCCACGGTCCAGTTCTGCGGCTTCCAAGGTCCAGTTCTATGGTTTTTCAAGGTCCTGTTTGTGGTATTTTAAGGCCCAGCTTTGCGTTTTCAAGGCCCTGCTCTGTGTTTTCAAGGTTCTGCTGTGTGTTTTTAAGGCCCTGCTTTGTGGTTTCAAGGTCCTGTTTTGTGGTTTTAGTCGTCCTGCTTTGTGGTTTCAAGGTACAGTACAGTTCAAGGTCCTGTTTTGTAGTTTCACGTTTCTTCGATTCCCCAGAAGTTGCTACACATTGGAAATTTCTAAAAAACCTTAAGAACAGTGTAACTGTAACTAACCAATTCCGCGACTTGCTCTTGCTCCAACTCTTCTTCTATTTCAGCCCGTCTCA
>JAHWFP010068303.1:47986-62420 GCA_023313725.1 Lithobius niger | reverse complement strand
CGATTGAGTTAAAGATGATTTTGTCCTTTAGTTTAAGCAATGCAATATCGTTGTTCTTGTTTCCGCTGTTGTATCCTTCATGTTTGAGAATTGTGTCCACCCAAATACGATAAGCAGGACTTTCATCCATTTTCGAAACGTCATGCTCGCCAATTATGACAGAGATATGTGTCGCAGCATAACTGGAAGAAAAATAAACAAAAACTATTTGAAAGATGGTACTCATTAAAAGATAATGTCAGCTCGCTTTAACAATTGAATGCCCACTTTTGAAAATAATGATCACCACCGTGCAGTAGTGTAGGCTAGCTATAGTCATATTATAAAATGCCTGAATATAGAGAGTAATTTCCATAGGAAATTTCACTAACCATAGTCTGTTGGTTACTGCAGCCATAAAGTTATAAACAGAATGAACGTGGATGAGGAAACTATCAGCGAAATCATTAAAAAAATATATTATTCTATAACGCATGCATATAGGTTTGCCCACAATTCTTGCAGCAAATACAGTTATTAATAATAGGTGATTTAATATTAATCATTTAATATTAAATCATTAGTTGTTCATAATAGAGCCCACATTTACCGTTTCTTTAACCAAAAATTAAATTGATCGCATTTTGTTTTTATTTTTATGCCTGTAAATTATACATGATAAAGTACTATTTTTTGCTTTTATGTCAACATGATGGTTTTTGGCCGTAAGGTTTTTCCCCTATTTTATTGCTTTTACGTCAATTATTAGTAAAACACATCATAACCATTGAAGAGCAAGTGCAAGATAAGAAACGTCAAGTTGAAAAATCCAGTCTGACATGAAAGCCTTGCAACTCATTATTCTATTTAATGCGAATTTCAGGACTCAACTGGTCCCTCATCAGGGGAACAAAATTCCAAAAATGCAAAAATTTAAATTACAATATTGAACGAACACACAAAACAATAGATGGCTAAGTGGTACAAACCTAAAACAAATAACCAGTAAAAAAAAGGTGGCAGGCAGCCATTTGCAATAAGAGCAGAGAGGATTAAGGGATAATTAAATCTAAAAAAATTTTTGGTGTCCAACCACATTTCTATAAGAGGGCAACTCTTCACAATCTTTAAACATCGGGTGTCGTTAACAGCAATCATGAAGCTTTCAATCTAAACAAACTATTGGTTTTAATATGTACCCCTGATCCGTGTTTAAAATCTGGATAGAACCAAGTATCACAAAAGTGTCTGGCAAGCGCATTGTTTCGCTTCTTAACTTCAACATCATCAAAATGTTGGCTTTTACTTTGGCCAACGGCCTTGGAGGTCTAGCCAAAGTAGATTTCCCTACAGTTTAAGCATAGAATGGCATAAGTCATTGCCCTCATTTGGTTGGGGGTACATAGAATGTTATCATTAAACATTTCATTAAGGAGCGAGATCTTAGCGAGAGTCTTAGTTACTCCTTCCTCTACACCGGCAAATTGGCGAACAGCGAGCATAGGACCGGCAAGCACCCTAATTACTTTGGAATGCAGCAAATTGGAAACTCGCTCAAAAATTATTTTCCAATAGGGGGTTAATGTACAACGTAAAAATTTGCGAATTTTTTGGGACTAATGTAATTCGGACGAAAATTGGCGGGGCGGCTCTTTCCATTGAACAATATATTCGGAAGTGATTTTATCGACAAGCTTTAAATTGCGGTACCTGTTAGCCTTTTTATTTGTCAGAAATACGTTTGCTTTGCTGTCGTTTATGAAAATTATAGTGTACAATGGTCTAGGTTTCTCCCTAGATCTCCTTTAAGGAGGCCAAGCTCAGTGCTACGTGGATGGGCTGAGCGGAAGATAATTGACCTTGTGGTTTGGGTAGGTTAAACAAAATGCCCAGTAGATTCTCTGAAGATGACAAGAAAAGGGAGCTGACCATTAATGGGAGGCTGGGGGGCAGTGGTGATCCTTGATTGGAGAAATATTGGGCTGTAGGGGTTTGGATTCAATCTCAGAGGCATCAACAATGGCGTGGGACTTACGGAAGGCATCAATGTATCTGTTCCAATAGAAGACGTAGCTTCAATTTGTTTATCGACATTTGTTAATTTTGGTCGATTTATTCATCGAGAACAACATCTCACAAAAAGGTGCTGACCGAGGAGTCAACTGGGACTGAAGTATTTCGGCAAAGAAAGCGTAGTCAAAACCAAATTGCGTGGTACGGAAAATTGTTTTGATAATGTGGGCAACTTGGTCAACGGTTTGTCCTTTGAGGTGTGCCTGGAAGCCTCTGTTGGAGAAATACTATCTAAGGGTATCTATCTAAAATAAGAGTCTGACTGATGGATGGGGAAACGGCCTGGACATCGAAAGAAAGCAACACCTCTTCCCTACTGGGAGAGCAATCTGTTCAATATCAATTTTCACCAGTAGAGTATTTCTTCTCGTGTAGGAACACTTTATGTTTTGCCTAACCCTTTACCGACTGTACTGCCATACTGCTACAGCTGACAAGTGAGTGAAAAAACGGGCGTATTTGGACTCTGTTTTTTCACTCACTTGTCAGCTGTAGCAGTATGGCAGTACAGTCGGTAAAGGGTTAGGCAAAACATGTGAGGGGTACCCGGGACCCCGAGCATAGCGGGCAAGCACAGCCCAGTGGTTAGCGTCGTCGTCACCAACCCAACCGAGTTCCGGCTTGAATCCCACGACTGACAGAGGCACATCTGGGACTTAACAAAAAAATGGTAGGATATCATAGTTACCGTTAAAGGGTTAAGGAATGAAGGCTGCAAGTTCACTATTGACACAGTTATGAGCAACCGTAGTGAGACGAAGAGGGGTCCGGGTTTAGGCATTTTTGCAATGTGGGAAAATGTATGGGTCATTTGGGCACGAAATATTCAACTTGTTCTTTGTGGCTGGATCTATATCGCTTTCGTTTACAGAAGTTCACTGGCGAGCTTTTTGACTTTCGTTTCGGAGACAAGAGCTGGGTTTTGGGGGACCAACAGGTAATTGTCAGTGTTTTGAAGCTATACAAGTCTTTTAGTGGTGACCTTGCCACGGTCACAGACGACAGTGGCCGGGTTTGGCCCTTTTCTTACTGCAATTGTCATGTGCTTCTAAAACAACAAAGTAAGGTTCAACATTGAGCTGGATCATCTGTACGAGCATTAGTTTGCTGCAGCTGAATTAAACCCTAACAAAATTAGCCTAACTTACAAATATTAAGTGTACACATACACATTCCAGTGAAGAAACTCTTTCTTATTCTTATTTTATGATTTTTTAAATGTCTTCCTTGTTATCTTGAAAAATATGTATTCCACTCCAACAAAATAACAAAATATATTAAAATTACAGTTAGTTTGCTTGGTCCCTGACTCCCAGTTTAACATGTCAACTTTTAACGTGAGTGTTAATTTTTTTCACTGAATACTGTCCTAAAAGCATTGGACAGACTAGCGGGCGATTGAACTTGATTACCTAACAACCTCTGAAAATGTTGTCATGCTTTACTTTTTTAGGAATGGATTTACTTCCTCAGCATATGCACGAGCGTACGTTTGATGCCATGCTTGCGTTGTCAATGGCGTTGCTAAGTAGTTTTAAGCCCTAAATATTTTGGCCCAAAGTAGGATTTCTTGTTACGAGTGACTTGTGACCATTTTTTACCATAGTAGGAGAGCGCTGTGAGATGACAATCTCCGTCACTGGTTAATTATGTTCACACCAATATTCCTAGCAAAGGAAACTTACAGGTTCGTCATGTTTAGTCGGTGGATTCAGCAAATATGTCGACTTGAAGAACCAACGAGTCAGTGACGTCACACAAAGGCATCGTAAAATGAATGGTTCATTTAGGAATAACTTTGATGAGCTGTAGCAAGAGTGATGACTTAATCGGTGAGTTCAGGAATGCACTCATTGACATGCAATAAGCTTGTATATTTATATTCTTAACAATTTAAAAGTTGTCAGTAATGTTTTCTTACACCATACAGTGAGCTGCAGTAAGTACGTAATAATCGTTGATTATTGATCCTCCACAAAATGGCCTCGCATTTGTCATAAGGCAGAGTCCCACCTAAAAAAATCAATATTCAAATAAAACATATAATAAACATGACGTAGTGACATAAGAATAAACTGTCGTATTGAATTTCAATTTTTCAAGAGTTATTGAGTGACTCTTACCAGCCAAGGAAACTCGTGAACTCCAGTCTCTGTTCCACCAACAATGAGAGGAGAAATTTTGTCAACGTCATTTCCGCTACAGCCTGCAAATGACAAAACAAAAGTGAAACGCAGCTTTAATAATTGTAATTCCATAGAATTCACGTAGTTTTAAAAACAGCTGTCATAATGAGAGAAAACTGGTCCACCTAGATTCCCAATTAATTTTTATATTACCGGATTAACGAAAATACTTTCGTTGCAAGCTTTATCTATTTGCAATACAAACCTTTTATTTTTATCATGGAAAATTACACTTCACCCTAAGAAATTTTTCTCTGCGAGTTAATGTTTGTAAAGTACAATGAAAAGGTCATTAAAATAAATAATAAAATAAAACAAAGCTAGGATGTGCTACAAAATAGCCTACAGGAAACTAAAATGGAACGTTTCGGCACTAACAGTACCGTTTTCAAGAACAATCAAAGCTTAAGCAAACTAACGTTTGATGGACGAAGGCGTTCGACTGAATTCTGACTGTGCCTGAAAACGGTGCTTTTTTTCCTGAAACGTGGTAGTTTAGTATCTTTTAGATTGTAGCTCATCCAGTCTTTTTAATCAGTATTTATTTTAGTTGATAGATGTGACAGCAATGAAATAGCTGAACCGTACATAAATGACATTTAAAAAAAAATTATAATTATCACAATTCATTGGAACTGTGATTGCAGGTATGGAGAATTTATTTTTTTATTTTTTCTGTCTATGTGTTGGTACGGCCAACGTGACGAGAGTTGTACGATTAATTCAAACCCGATGTTGATCAAGACACACGCAGTACATTTCTTGACCAACACAGGGCTAAAAGTATTTTTCATTGGTAAAAAATCCATGGCCTCAGGTGGCTGATTATCATTGATCTCACCCATCATTGAAAGTCATTAAGTGTGGGCTGTTTGTCATCGTGTTACGCCTTTAATTGTTTTTGCTTCTTCTAAAGAATGCATAGCAATAGCAGCGAGTAGTCGACGGTCTTTGATAAAACTGAATCCGACATACTCAGACTCGTCACAGACATAGGCACGCTGTTTAATTTTCAAAGCACATGATATACCCTGATGAAGGTAAAAAGGTTAAAAAAGCTATTTCACTGCAACACGTTAATGAGCAACGTGAAGTTCGCTGCTTTGGTAGAAATTATTAATAATACTAAATTTACGACCAAAAATTGGCAAAAGGGAGTCGGGAAGGGATGCGCAATATCCCCTGACACCTGTCCTAAAATCATAATTACAGGCGAACAATTGTCGCAATTAAAAACAATTACAACAATAAAAACAATTAAAACAATTGAAAACAATTAACTAATATATTACTGTAGAAGAATAAAATGCAGGTGGCTACTAAAATATGTTGCCATCACCTCGCTGCAGTTTGTTGAAATCAGAAACACTTAAAGAATAGTGAAAGATCAGTCTTTCTAAGTCCACGTCTAAATTGCTGTAGACTAGTGAAGTTCACCACCCCCGTTAGCACTAGGAAACAGGCTTTGTGCCTATTAAGAGACGGAGCAGATTGAAATTTATATTTATGCTTATTATTATGTTTTTGCCATATTAATTATTGCCACTAAAAAATTGGTTTGTGATATTAACTCTTTTCGTACTAAGATTTTTAGGTCCGATTTTCCAGTTTTAAGAATGTAACTTAAAAACGGCATGTACTACTGACATTTAATCCATAGTACTGGGAAGCTCTCATCGTGGCAGTCAATTATTTGAGTGTCAAATCGAGCTAAAGCTTGGCATGGATATCACATTTTGACCAGAATCAAATATTCAAGGGGGGAGATGAGGCTTAATGGCGCGTCGAAAGCTTGGTCATTAGCGCCAACCTCAGTCACAGTGCAGTGGTCCGGGTTGCCACTGCACCACACATTACAGAGATATTATTCAAACTCCTAATCTAAATCTTGTCATACATCTGTACCTCCTGCAAAAATTTAAATTTGAAAATTGAAATATTCAAGGTGAACCCACCAACCGAGTTAGGTGAACCCACCAACCGAGTTTGAGTACACTGCACACTCGGCTCAGACATTGCTTGAGGTACCACTGCTAAAGGTTTAGAAGTGCTAAAGCACTTTTCTTTGGTGTCCAACTTTTGTTTTTCTACTACATCATGGTTAGTTTTCACATTCTGAGGCATTAATTTATGTTTCCGTAAGTTTTAGCGTGGCTGGAGCCCTTAGCCATTTCGTTTGGAGCCTACCAAATGGCGGAGAGTATTGAAAGTACGCAGCAGAACTGTGAATGGGATGGATTTTATCACGCATCATGGTGTGGAGAGTTAGGGTAAATTTCGAAAATTCGGACGAAGACGTTTTTTTAATTTGTACTGTTTTATATTGTGTAGACGTACTGTCTGCTTCTTAGTTTTATTCGTGTAAACAGCTTCGTCAACTTACGACGACTTAAGGTGTAAATGCGAGATTCTCTTTGCCATTGTAACCAGTACGTTTGGTTGCCATGTTGAAAGAAATAATCCCTAGCATTCTTACGAAATGAAGCGACTATGTGGCATTAAGGGAATCCTTTTTTTATTATTATTGCCTCCTTTCTATTCAGTTATAATGCGATGATCACATGTTATTATTTCGTTAAATTACGTCGAACAAAATTGTTAGTTACAAGGAACCAATGATATTTATATTTTTCTAAAAAGTTCACTTGGTTACTAGAACAACGATTTACCTTTTCGTCGGAATTCTTTAAATATTCAGGAGCATAAATTTACAATGGTGAGTGGTCGATTAATAAATTCGAAAAAGGATAATTTCTTACGTAATAATTGGTCGATTTACAGAAAATTAGACCTTAACAATATTTTTGGGGGTGTTAAGCGATGTATCAAGTTACATCCCAATCCAAACTTTCATTTGGACTCCACACATATTGCAAAAGTGCAATCGACGAACCCATCAACAAACCAACCAACATTTTGTAATTTGGTGACTTTTGTAAGCTACGCTATGCTTGCATCTCTCATTCGGCTTCACCAATTATCTGGTAGAAACTAAAAAAATTCTTTCTTTGCATTGGTGGGTATTTCTTCGTCAACTTCATAACCCCAAGAGCTCATTCATAAACTAACTGGAGAGCACAGTGTGGCTCCTACCTCAGTGTGGAGCTTACCAAAGTGGTTTCTAAATGTGAGGTTCCACACCGTGATGTCACCAGAGAAGCATCGGACTCGCTGACACGACTATAATGCTGAACATATGAAGGTGACCACACATTCTCAAAACATTTCTTTCATGACATTGCTCACCATTTTCGCATCAACGCATCAACCAACTCTGTTCGAAAACTATTGACACGTGACGTCACTTTTGGTGGAATTGTTCTGTTTTGGTGCAGTCAGCTGCTGAGCTGGGCGTGAGTGCTGGCTGCTAACGATACAAAAATCTTCTAATAATGTTTTCCTTACAGGTTCATATATTTCAAAGCAGATTGTTTCTTCTATGCTCTGATTTCGGATGTGTTCTGTCCTTATTTGATGTATTGTGATTGCATTTGACAATCTAGTCACAGCAATATCTTCACCGTGTCAATTCCGAATGGTTTAGATGTAAACAATGTAAACAACACTTAGTTGGTTTTTAATGAAACCGCAGCAATAAAAACTACTTTACACACAGTACAGGGTAAGGTAGTGGGCAGGCGCATAGGTAAAAGTTGTTTATAGTCAGGTAAAAAGTTTCGAATACTTAGCATTCGGCTTTGCACAGAGTGCCAGAGGGAATGGTTTAGAGAGTTTCACAAAGATTGGGTATCTAAGGAGCTTTGTCTCATTACGTATTCGTAGGTTCCCATTAATTTTGCTCTTCTTGCCTTGACCTTCTGAACGTACAATAGCTTCTTTGAAACCATACACAAATGACGTCATGCAAATGTTGTCCGTGTCACACATGTCACAACCTTTGTCACCCTCAGAAATTGAAGTAACCTCACCCCGATCGTTACTATTGAAGATGGAGACAATTTACCCAAAAATGATGACTTTTTTGCTCTTTGCTCCGTTTGGCAGTTTAGCGCGTAACGTCATAAAGTTTGTTACCCTCTTATTGTCCAGAACTGTCACACTCCATTATACCATCTACCCCCTTCCCTCCTGCATGACGTAATTTGTGTGTGGCCACTTAGAAATCCCAACTTTTAGGCTGATACTCTGGAAGATGGTTGGATATCCATATTTGACCAATATTTGTCAATAATTATTGATTTCTCCACGTACCCATCTTGATTTCACGTTCATTGTCGAAGAGACCGGCTTATTTCCGCATATAACGTGCATATTAGTACAGATCTTGGAATTAAAAAAACAGTTAGCCGTTGGGTTATCGAGAATAGGTCATTGTTAATAGAGACAATGCTCCGTACCATGCCTCATAAAAATGCAGAATTACCTACGGTGATAAAATATCCAGCCACTGCAACAGTGCAAAGGCAGCTTTTCGAACCAAATTGCAAACATAAAACAATTTTCACAGATTCTGTTAGAGAGAAAAATGTTTGCATGCTTGAAATTGCAGTAACTGGCGTAGCAATCGCTATTGGTTCGGTGATTTTTTTCAAACCTGGGAACAATTAATCATTTTACCTCTTAACGATTGAGAATAATTGCTAACTGAAATCAATACACATGGATAATTTAACACCTGTGCTAATGGTTACTTACGACAAGAATCATTAGCGGAATCGCTCCCGTATGTTTCAGGAACATCATCGTTTGTATTTTGTAAAGCCTGGCTTCTGTCAGCAAGCTTCATGTTTGCTGGAAGAAATACGATCAATTGGTATAATGTTGAACTTGAAAGAAAATAGTGGATGTCTGCTTTCTTGTGCGTGACTATTGTTTGAAAGCTCTCCTACTACCATAGAAATTACTGTCAAATTACTGTACACATAGCTACAATTGTAGCAGTGAAACCCTCGTCAGCCGAAATGTTTGTCTATAGCACAATACAGTGCAGTAAACAAAGCGAGGGAAACACATTCTAAACCTAGAGAGCGAAGACATATTCTAACCCTAGGGACAGAATACCTATTTTAGAAATAGCATGAAATCATAGTCAAGTCTATATGGAATGGTTCAATAGATTTTATCAAGTAAAGTGAATGTTTGCCTTATAATACGCATAGGGGTGACTATGCCGATTTTACGTAACTTTTTAGGCAAGTAGTTTTCAGAAATGAGAGAATAAATTCTAATGACCTATTCCAGAATTTTCTTACCATCTTATGAGTTTGAATCTTGGCAAACAATTACAAAGTTTAGCAATACAATGACATATCCAGGATTGGTGATTGGAAGGAGGAGGAAGGGAGACAAATTGCACCGGGTCCGGTAAATTTTTGGGCACTGGGAATTTTGACTTCAATGTACTTTATCACCTATGTTGAGAACCATCCATATTGTTTTTTTTTTCATCAAATACACTTGTACATTAGGCAGTGTGAAGTCAGAACTCGTAGGGGTACCGGGATCGATACACATTCCAAGGCCTCCACCACGAACCAATGCTGCCGGTAACTGACGGCCTACAAAATACAAAAAATGAAACACTCAATGTGCTCGATAATTGTGCTTACTGCCATCACATTAGAAAAGGGATCCCCGACACCCAGGTTGTACCAGACCCAAGTATTCCTGTCATCAGTCCTCAACATATCAATTCGAGCTTATCCTGTTGTAACATGATATTACAGGCTATCTTGATTGCGCTTGTTGTGTGGCCCGCAAATTATGGAGAAAATATTCTTACACTTGAGATCACAGCTGAATTCGGTACTGTAATAATCTGGTACATCGTGCAGTATAAGTAAATCTGCAATGTGGGGTTGGAGCACAACAACACTGGTGCAAACCGACTTTACATTGCAGATTCATATCTTTTTCAAAAAGTTTTTATTCCAAAACTTCTAGTATGATCGCCTAATTGACAAGCCAGCCTACTAGGAGATATTAACTTTTAAAATGCGCTATATTCCTTACTTCATTGAACTGATACATCATGCAGCATAGGTAAATTGACAATACAGGGTTGGAGAATGACGACAGGTGCAAATCGACTTTATTTTGCGGATTCTCATAGTTTTTGAAAATTTATATCCAAAACTTCTAATATGATTGGAATTGAGAAGCCAGCCTACTAGAAGATAATTGAGATTTTAACTTTTGAAAGTGGATGTTGGACGTTGGTCTGTATACGAATTTGCTAGTGTGTGCACCTTTCGTGCACACCTTTCGTGCACACAGTTCTTATTCTGTCTAATCTGGTAATTATGTTGCTCGTATCTGATTTGCCTTGTACGGCGTACCTGCTGTTTAGCCATCATGACAGTAGCCTGTCAATGAAAAGTATGCTAATGGACCAATACTATAATTATATGCTTGTACAGAGCTTCAATAAACTGCTAGATAAGCATAAGAATGTGTTAGTGTAAACACATCAATTGGCGACGAGGGTAAAGGCATGGACCCACCTCTTAATTTAGTTAACATTTAAAAGTCCCCCTTGCAACTTCGAACTTCTGCTCCAAGTTTGAAGTAAGATGAATTTCTATTATTTGGCAAATAATGATAGTCATCCGTTAGGGGATGGATTTAAATTTCAAAAAGTGTTTCACTTGTGGCTGTGTTGGCATTTCTGGCTAAATATAGTTTAATGCTAGGAATTTACTATTATTATCCCCTATATATTTCATTGTAATTGGTAATTCTCCAATTAAGTTTGAAAGTTGTGTCAATGTGATGTGTTGATGTGTTGTGGCATTTCATTCTAGACTATACTGGCAAAGAATGTTGAAAAAACCACGACCATAATTAATGGATTGTGATGTAAATTGACATGTGTGGGGGAACCTTTACGTTCTAAAGCTGTCAACTTTATTACTTTGATGGACCGAAAGCGTAGTCGCTTCTCTGTTCTGGTGCTTGAATTCATTGCATTGCCTTGAAACAAAATTACTTTTCTAGGTACGTGTGTTCAGAACTGCCTAAGTTTGACAAATTTAAACTAGTGCGTTCATAACTAGTAAAGCTTTAAAAATTTAGCGTTAAATTGAAGCCAATACACGTATAGTGTAGTAAATTTACGTTACATATTTTTGTTAAAACAAGTTGAATGGTTAATTGCTTGTTGCCGACAAGTTTAATAGTTAGTTGCTTGTCTAGACAGGTTTAATGGTTATTGCCTGTAATTAATAAGTTTAATGGTTAGTTGCTTATTACTCTTTTATTTGAAAACAAGTATGATAGTAAATAAGCTTAAGCTGTAAATTTGAACGCTAGGTTCTGAGTAAAATCATTTGTATAAAATCCTAAAAACTGTAGTTGCAGGTCGATAAGCTATTGTTTAGGTAAAACGTGTGCAAATTAGAATCCTGTCAAATAAAAGGCTTTTCGATCAGACAATAATTTAGCTTTGAATTTTCAGTTAAAATGCATCCTTCTGGTGCTGAAGCTGAGGCATGTTAAACCTAATTGTTTGTTCCAAAAATTTGATCTAAGAAAGCACTCTTGTTCTATGTAGATTTTAAGATTTAAATTCTTCCTTTAAGCTAAGAAAATCAAAGATGATGATCGTTGTGATGTTTTATTAGGAAGTGTGGATAACTCTTAAGAATTATTGATCCTCTTTCGGTTGAAACCATTTGGTATGACACTCTCATAAAAGTGGTCGAAACATCTGTAGAACCAGCACCCTGTAGAATTTCTGAAAGGTTTAGATTTAATAAAAGGGGGGGGGGAGGGATTGAGGATTTAATAAAAGGTCTCAAAACCCCAATGAGTATATATATCTGAATATGTAGACGCTTTAAATGAACTTACAAAACATTGTGGTTACAATAGTATTGTTGTAGGCAAAATTAAGGAAGAAATGATTTGCGACAGAGTGGTTGAGTACAACAAAGCACATTTGGTTCAGCAAAATGAAGAGTTTGAGTCTAGTTCCATAGTTCGGGCGAGTCAGACGACTACTTAGAAGCCAAGGTACTGAGCATCATGTACTTAGGGTGGAGAAATTGCCACCAGAAGTGGATTGTGGGTGTGATGCCACAATTCTACCTGTTAGCTGGTATCAAACTCATTTTACGAATTGTAAACTCTTAAAAACTAACATCTTTGTAAAATCTTGGACTGTACAAAATGAAAAAGTTTTTGGTTGTATTCGAGTGGGTGTGCAAATTAGTGACAGGGTCTCAACAGGTTCAAGCTTTGATTTCGAAAAGTGAACAACTGCCTTTAATGGGCAAGGATTGGTTCGCCATCTTTGATTATGATCTTAAACAGTTTTATCCTTTGGTTTTAAGAAACATCAAAAAGTTTCAACAAGAAAAAGCCATGGAAGTTAATAGAACAGCTATTACTCCGGAAATTTGACAGCAAAATTTCCTGAAATACTTAAAACCAGAAATGGGTTGCTTCAAATATGTCAAAGCTAAAATAAAGCTCAAACCTGATGCAGTACCTATACATTTTGAAAATTAAGACCAGTCCTACTCGCTCTGAGAGAGAAAGTCAATGCTGGAATCAAATTCTGGGTAGCAATGGGAGTTATGGAGCCGTTAAACACTAATAGCAGGGCCACGCCCATTGTGGTCGTGCATAAGGCTAATGAGGAGCTTAGGATTGTGGGCGATTACAAAACAACTGTAAATTCACAACCAGAAATAGACCATTATCCAGTTCCCACTGCTGCCTAATTGTTTGGTAGGCTCTCCGGAAGAGATACATTCAGTCTGATTGGCCTCAAGGATGCATTCCTTCAGATGGAGTTAGACCGAGAAGAAGCCCTAGTCATCAATATGCCTTGTGTTCGTTCAAATATTTGCATTGGCTATTTGGCTTGTCTAACAGCCTAGGTATCTTCAACAAATTATTGGTTTGCTTTTATTGGTATGCAAAATTGTGAACCATTTTATGAAGATATCCTGGTTAGTGGAGGGTGTAGAACATGACAATAGTCTTAACCAGCTGTTGTCAGCCTTACAAAATTCTGGGGCCTGGCTTAGTCTGGGGAAGTGTAGAATAGCTCAAAGTGTAAACTGATTTACCTTGGCCATAAAACCGATTCGTAGGGTCTAACAAACTTACCCGAGGTGAGTGCAGCAGTGATTGAAGCCCTTAACCAATAAAACATACCCGAATTACGGAGTTTCCTTGGTTTCATTAACTAGAACGCAAAGTATCTGCCTAATTTAGTGCAAGAATTGGTTCCCATAACTAAATTGGTAAGTCCTAAGGAAAAATGGATTTGTGGTCCCAAATGTGATGCCACCAAGGCTAAGGTTAAGCAGTTGTTTAAAACATCTAAGGTTTTGGTTCATTAAAACCCTAAGTGCAAGCCTAAACTGGCCGTCGACGCATCTCCATTTGCTCTGGAACATGCCTTTGGCATACCCTCTAAAATGGTCACGACAATCCGATTTCATTTGCAACTAGAAAACAAAAGCGGAACAAGTCTATTCCCAATTCCATAGGGAAGCCCTTGGAGTTTCGTGAGAGGGGGATAAAAAAGTTTCATCAATACTTTTACTCAAACCATTTTACCTTACAAACCGATAACAAAGCTTTGCTTTGGATTTTAGGTCCAAAAAATGGCATCCCATAAATGGCCGCAATTGCATCCAGCGTTATGCTATGCACCTTAATGGCTACTCTTATGAGCCTGGTAAATGCAATTTTACTCCACTCCAAATATGTTGTCCAGTACCATTCAATGCTAAGGCTGAGGACGTGGAAGAAGAAATTCCTTAAAGTGTGCTTTATTCACAATCTGTTGAGCCATTACCAGTACTAAATGATACTCTGGTTATAGCTAGTATAGAAGATCCTGTGCTAGTGAGGGTATTGAAGTATGTAAAGTACGGTTGGCCTGAAAAAGTTGAAAATCCAAATTTAAAACGTTTCTTTTTGCATAAAAATGAAATATCTGCAGAATTTAACAATGTTTTGGATTACGCGCTATTGTGCCAATAAATTTGCGTGAGAGAATACTCTAAGACCTACATGTTAAATATTTTTAGATTGTGAAAATAAAATGGTTAGCACGTGGTAAATGTTGGGTGCCTGGCATAGACGCAGATTCAGAACCTAAAGTTAAACGTTGCACTGCATGTCAAGAACAAAAATGTGAAAAACCTGCTGGCCCTAAACACTCCTGGGAATAGCTGCTTAAACCTCTTGATAGATTCCATTCTGATTTTGGCCTA
>JAHWFP010068303.1:27714-41558 GCA_023313725.1 Lithobius niger | reverse complement strand
CCACTGCCTCGACCAGGACTGAGAAATAAAGAAAACACCACTGCCTCAACGGGGACTAAGAAATAAAGAAAACACCACTGCCTCGACCGGGACTAAGAAATAAAGAAAACACCACTGCCTCGATCGGGACTGAGAAAGAAAGAAAACACCACTGCCTCGATCGGGACTGAGAAATAAAGAAAACACCACTGCCTCGATCGGGACTGAGAAATAAAGAAAACACCATTGCCTCGATCGGGACTGAGAAAGAAAGAAAACACCACTGCCTCGACCGGGACTGAGAAATAAAGAAAACACCACTGCCTCAACGGGGACTAAGAAATAAAGAAAACACCACTGGCTCGACCGGGACTAAGAAATAAAGAAAACACCACTGCCTCGATCGGGACTAGGAACACGGGACACGGAGGTATGCCTCTTTGAAAGAGTTCGATTTCAACATTACTTGGGTTCCTTCCCAGTTGATGTAATGACATCGACTGGGAAGAACCCAAGTAATGTTGAAATCGAACTCTTTCAAGGAGGCACACCTCCGTGCCTTGGGAAGCGATCGCAATTCAAAATTGCCAAGAAGGAGCTGTGGGACCTTTAAACATCCAAGACCCAGCAAAATTAATAACAAAAAGTATAACACCTGAACTGAATAACAAGCTAAAAGCGCAGTGGGAAAAGATTTCTCCCTACAGCAGCATTTGATGAGTTAAATGAAAGACATCTCAAGGCCGACTGGGAGACTAGTAGTGTGGCACGAAATTCAAATTGTGATCGTTGGTGGATAGGAAGACAGTTCATACCTGATGAAATAGCTATGAAAACTATCGAAAATTTGCAAATTTGAAAGACCTAGAACTGTTTTGGTGGTGCGTAGTTATTGGTGAGTCAACTTGAATGGCCAATACTTTAATTTCATATCACTCTTTTGACAGGCGGAACCATTTTCAACTTAGTAGCCTCTTTATCAGTTTTGGGCTATGTTTTAATTCTTTTAATTTTTTAAAAATTTACTTCATATCAATCTTTTGTGAGGTCGAACCATTGTCAAATTGGTGGCCTCTTTAACAGTTTTTGGCTTTATTTGGACATTTTGTTTGTTTTTCGTGAATTAGACGTAGACAATGTTTCTTTGGCAACGTTGTTTAGATTTGTGATCTAGCGTGTGTCTAGATACGCACGTCAATACACACGTTAACAATAATAATGAGCAAATTTTGTCGGCCCAGGAAAAAGGCCAACATGGAGACGGAAGGGAAGATTTAAACCAAACTCCGAAACCCAAAAGACGAGAAAACAAAAGGAGGTGTCATTGTTCGAACTTTGGCCGTTTAATGAGAGACGATGCATACAATACTAACAATGGTTATAACAATACTTTCTTACTTATCTAAGGTCAGTGAAATTTCAGCTGTAATAGATGCGAGTTGTGAAGAGTGAGGCAGGCTGGTGTAGTCAGTGGCAGTGTATTTTTTGTAAGCAGTGGCAAAAGGTGCAAAGCTTTCTCCTGCTAATAGGAGTGGATATGATCAACAGAATGTGCAAATTTATTCTTTAGCTCAATGCAGTGACAGGTGAAACAAACGGGGGAATGATGGTCAAAATACCAGTCATGGGATTCCTTTAATTCACAATAATTTAAATTATTCTTTTTAATCAGTCTGCCTTCAGTATTGAAGGTTTAAAAGTAAGGATCCCAAAACCATTTTTATCCAAAGCGAGAGCTACGGTATTTATTGCGTTCTTCACCCACTGCTAGAACATCCAGGGTTCGTACACAGCCTTGAATTACTTGAAGAGCCTTAAATTTCGAAAACAAAAATTCAAGGCTTGAAAAACCTTGAAATAGCCTTGAATTTTGTTAGCGTACTATGTTTGATGAAATACAGTCAATTGCTTAAATTCATAAAAAAAAATTTAAAAATAGTTTGTCAGCGTAATGTTTATCGTCTGTTAACGACACGACGTGCCTTCATTCGTATTCACGTGTAAGTGCGGTATTGAAAATGCAACTCGTCCCGCGATGGGGGCGAAATAAATAACTGTTAAATGGATATTTTTTCAATTATAGAGTATAGACCAGCAAAATTATTGAATTTTTTTAAGGTAATTTTTAACAATTTTGTGTGCTAAACGGCCTTGGAATTGGCTTCGAGTTATCCTTAAAAAGCCTTGAAAAGGCAATGAAAATGGATTCGTCTTTGGTGTACGAACCCTATCTCATCCCTATCTGGTCTCCACACCTTATTTAGGATATTAAACGTAATGAATCAGTCGAGAAGTTTTTTTTACCAAATACATCTCTGAATTATTTATTTAGAATCTTAACTTGGAAGCCTAGGAGCACTCGGATTTGAGTATAGGTTGGCCTTTACTTCATTTATACCAGTTTGGATTGCCTAACTGTAGTGGAACCTGATATTTTCTTTACTTTTAGCTATAATGCCAGGGGTAATCCATTTGAGTTAATGATTGGCAGCTATCATAATGAATATTATAAGCGATTTTTACTCACTGTATTGTGTCTATTTGGAATTTCATGCCATCCGGGTTTGTCACAGTGTTATTCCTTTGTGGTTTTAAGATGGTTCTGGTGAAAGTTAACCTGTGTAGCTATATGATGTATTTTTAATGTCTGTGATTCGAGTTGCTTCAACCTATATTTACTTGCTTCTTTTTTTTATTATCTCAGCCCTTTGTAAATTTGGATTGGCAGTAAAGGATGGTTGTTTTCTCTTCTCTGTTCAATATAATTTCTGTGCCGTATAAATTAATCTTACCAATCGTTTCGCTCCATAATCAAGTTTCTAAAATAGCAGACGTCGATTTTTCCGTCTTGCTAGTTTTGTTACTTCAGCATAAAAGTAATCACGTTCCAATTTCAATTTGCCCAGAGATGTTAAATTTACGATATGACCACTTTGGTTTTTCTGCTACTAAGGTACGGAAATGCAGAGAGAGAAGACTGATGAGCTGTCATTTGTTATTACCCGCAAAGGATGTACTTTTTTTGCACATATAAATATTCACAGATGTATATACGTATTTTTTTTACAAACATAAATATGTATATCCTGCTGGTTAGATGTACACCTTGATTTATGTTATGCTTAAAACGTATCGAGCAGAGTATTGCAAGAGATGAATTTTATCTTGTCATGATTTATATATGTTGTTTAGTAAAACTGGGTTACATGATTTATAGCTATGTTATCCCTTTGCACGGAACTGACCCTTGCACTCCGTCGATTACAGTTGTTCAGTTCTGGTGAATGTCTGACTTTACAGACCGTCCGTCGTCTCTACAGGATATGAAAAACTCTTCTTAAACTCTGGGCAATAATCAAGGTAATGCTGGGTTTGTATTACATAACAGTATTCATTCTTATTTATGTAGTTCACACACATCTTTTGTTGACTTAGCTCTACTGAAACTCTTGAACTTCGTAGGTTGCAGTCGGATCTGTTGAATACTTTCTTTCAGATTTGCGGATTCTGCAGATTACTGCAGATTCTTAAAATTACACCCTTCACTTGCAGTTATGGTTGGTATATTACGCATTGTACGTTTGGTTAAATTTTTTGTAACTCGCAGCACTACAAAGACGCTTTATTTTCGAATGATTAGTACTAGTAGCCCCTGGATAGAAAATATTAATCTCACTTACACCAATTTTTGAACTAAAAACGTTAAACTGTGTGAATAGCGGTCGTTTCATGTTAAAGAAACGAAATTAGCTTTCACGATGTAAACTCCGTTCGTTTATTCGTTTGATGTTCCCAGGCTACATTTATTTCCCTGTGACACGAATTTCATTCTTTCATAACGCGTTACTATTACGTCGCAGATGCCTTTGAATATGAAACTCTCTTTCGTACTAAAAACAGGTATCCGACTAAAACATCGCCGCCGAAACATCGCATGACAAAAACATAGCGGAAAAAAACATCACGGGGCCAAAACATCTCGGAAAAAAAACATCACGGGGACAAAACATCGCGCGGTCAAAACATCGTACGGAAATTACATCGTGGATACAACATCGTGAACAATAACATCACGGACGAAACATCGTAAATAAAAAAAATTGTTGCTGTTTAAAATATTTAATAAGTTAGAAATTAATTTTAGAAGGGGGGGGGGATTGAGTCTTAATGGCGCGTCGACAACTTGGTCAATTTTAGAAGGTGGCATACTGTAAAAACTAAACAAAACCGGGGCGAGGGATAATCGTCTAACTGGAAAATCGCATAATTGGAAGAACGTATAACAGAAAACAGTATAACGGAATATCATCTAACAGGAAATTCGTATAATGGAAAATCGTCTAACAGGAAATCCGTATAATGGAAAATCGTCTAATGTCCCTGCCTCGCTCTCGCTGCTGCGCTCGCTGCGGCTATACATATAACATCAGAAACCGCAGTTATATTATTGTCTAGTTAGACGTTTATCCATTGTACGATTATCCATTATGTGACATTCCGTTTATATGATTTTTCGTTATACGATATTCCGTTTAGATGCTTTTCCAGATTTTTTATTTAGGCAGATTTTAGACAATCATCCCATTAGACGATTTTCCAGTTAAACGTTCGTCCGACGCCCCAGCAAAACCATCTCAAATTCAGTTGTTTTGGTTGATGAGCTGAAAATCGTAAAACCATCTTAATTTAAGATGAAATGGATCCAACAAATCTAAATGTAAACGTTCAAGCAGTCAGGCTATGACATTCTCTCAACCCCACCGTCCTCCCCCCCCCTCCCCCCCAACCGTTATTGTACTTGTTATTGTACTGGAAATAGTGCTGTTACATCGTTTTACTGATGATCTGTTCCTAATTCCTTTTTTAGTCCTGTTTCTATTTCATTATATGCAGTGCACAATTTTCGCTCATAGTCAATCCCTAAGCACTAGGACCCGTCCTTTTTGACGGATTTTATGCTAGTATTTAAATAGGCTTGGTGTTTTTATTTTGTTATTAATACAATTCTTGAGTGGGGAGGGGTTAAAACTTCCACCTTCTAAAGTTAACTTCTAACTTATTAAATATTTTAAACAGCAAAAATTTTTTTAAATATGTTATTGGTTCGTCCACGATGTTATTGTTCGCGATGTTGTATCTACGGTGTAATTTCCGTGCGACGTTTTGATCATGCGATGTTTTGTCCGCTATGTTATTGTCACGCGATGTTTCGGCGGCGATGTTTTAGCCGTGGTCCCTAAAAACAATGACATGTCTATGAGATCGCCACGCCGCTGTGCAGCTTTATATTCTTCTGTACATGCTGTCACCTACTCGTTCTCATGCCCCTCTTCCTACGGTTTTCTACTGGTAATGTTTGTGGATTTTCAGTTATGTGCTGTCTTCTTGGCAAAAATGAGGTCAGATTTGTCAGATTTGAACTCAAATAACCAACGTGTTGTGTGCCCTTCCCTTCATATACCTCCCTCCATACAACTGGGTAGAAAAGATAATGATACCGTCAATGGATCATTGAGGGGCGACACACACTAGTATGCATCTTAAGGACAGGGTCAATCCTAAAAAGTCACGTTTTTTCTAATATTTTTTCAAGGGACAAATGCCCGCCTGCTTGTCTAGTTTGTGGCCGAACTAATACAGCTATCTCTTTGAAATTGTTTGAGATTGAACAGGGTAGCCTACTGTATTTACAAAACCAAACTAGGATCATGATGCTAAGGTGATATTAGGCCCAGAAAGAATATTTTTCAAGGCACAGCGGCCAAACACAGTGGCGCTTTTTTATGAAAACCGCGCAATAATTCATGAATAGTAATATTTCTCTACTTTGGCTGTGTGTTGCTGAATAATACTAGTTGAGAGTATACTTGAGCCAACACACGTAATTAAAAAAAAAAAATCAAGTTAGCCAGATGCAATGTGATGGGGATATCTTGACACAATTAAAGACCATAAAATTATCATTTATTTAAAGGGTGGGAATTGGGAAGAGGCCAGTGCAAAACAAAAATGTATTTTTTTTCCTACAGATCAAATTTGTAACCCTGGAGAACCTACCCACCAAATTTCATCGTAAATAGAAGACGCACAAACAGAATACGCACAAACACGCACAAACAAAACGTAAACAAATTAAATTTGTTTGTAATTCTTATTATTTTAACTCTCGATGCAACCATTTGTGATGACTTTAAAGATAAAAATATTATATGTAGTTGTTAGACACACAAAATAAAGCATCACATCACGCATAATACGTTTATAAACTTTTTTTAAAAATAACAGATTCAATGTTAAACAAGCATGCACACGTGCTGCGTTATGGCCCTCATTGTCCATGTCTTAAAAATAGGTTATTTTGGTCTGAAAGCGAAAATATTTCATTGGTCTGTTCAGTGAACGAGACTGAGACCAATATGTTAATATTAGAGACGAGACTGGGTGCCAGCAGTCTCGTTTAGTCTCGACACGCTTTTGCCTGCCTCGAATAATTATTAATTCAGAAGATTTGTTGTCTGTACTTTCGGAAAATGATAAGCTTACGTTGGTATCACCTTCACCAGACTTCGGCTTTCCTTTTCGTCATCACTAACAATTATTTGTTCACAGGCCAAAATATCAACTAAAGCCGCCCAATCTTCCAGGCGTTCCAGGAAATGGGCGTGAGGGCACAGCAGCTGGCGGGGAAGAAGAGGAGGGGTGGGGGGGGGGGAGCCATACGTAGGAACAAGTACCCTCAAAGAAAAGGGAAAAATATCCCCTGGAGAGGAAATCCCATGGAAAAAAAACCCATACAGTCATAAAGTTTTCTTACTTGTCATTGAGATTCAATAGGCTTTTAGTTGTACGGAATTCCAAGGAAGGGATCGGGGAGAAAACCACTGGTACCTCTGGCAGTAAGCATTCAGAAATGTGTCAGGCCTTACTTTACGTGGGAACGAAGACGCAAGTGCACTAGTACCGTTACAACTTTGATATACAGTGGAACAGGTATGTATGTGGGGGAGGGGGAGGAGGGAATGGGCGTATTAACATTTGCCACTGAGGGATTTTTATTCAACACAACATTCGAGTATTTTTAGTCAAAAATACATAAAAAAGAAGTTTGGCTCATTTTTTATCTTGTGCAGGGGATATTTTTTCCGAGAATCTTTTTTACCGGGGGATATAGCATACGGGGATATTTACAATGGAATATTGTTTCCCGGGGCTATGTTTACCGCCTATGTCCCCCCCCCCCATACCCTAAAGATTCGCTATCACATCAGCAAAATATTCACTCAGTAAAAAGGTCCATTAAGGATGTGAGCAATAGTTATTAACAAAATTTACCACGGCAGTGACGTCACGCTAACTGAACGCCACACTAAATTTCCGTAGGTTAAATCCCGTTAACCAACACCGGAAATGTGCTTCATCGCATAAAGTGAGGGTTATCAAGTTACCCAACACTTTTGCCGATAACCCACACATTTGCTGATAACCCATATTTTTGACACTTCTGGATCACACGACCCGGAAAGCACGCACCAACAACCAAATATAGCGTGCAAAAAAAAGTAACGCAATAAAACGTACAAAACGAATTTCTTAAAATGAACGAAAGCCGATCCCTGCAAACTCTCACATGTCTGACCCTCTAGGCTTGTTCACTCGCATTACTTCTCGACCCCCCCCCCCTCCACAAAATGAAATGGAATGACCTTCATTCATACCGATACCCCTATTACCGTATTTTTTAAACAATTCTCAAACTACAAACGTACAAAATGAATTACATACCTTCCCAGAATGTCCCTGCTTTATCCCTGCTGTCTCACATATCGAATCATTCGCTCCAAACACGATAAACCGCTTCGATAAACACGAGGAGGCTCGAGCTTAAACCAAGCTTGTATTGCTAACCAACGCTTGTGTGTACCCCCCCCCCCCTCCACAAAGTTTGAGCGAAATTGACTCGTCCAACTATCACCCACTTCCCCCTCCACAAACTAAAATGGTATGACCTTCATTCAAATCGAGGATACTGATGATCAACGTTTTCTCGAAGCAATTTTCACAAAACACAAACACGTTTTAATACGAGTTGGCTGTCACGTCCCAACCGTGGTGTAGAACAGTTCTATGTTAGAAGCGAGAGGTTATGGATTTCTAACCCACGGCTGCGATTATTGTCCCTGCTCTCGTATGCAAATGTCGAGACAATAATCGCATCCGTGGGTTAGAAATCCATAACCTCTCGCTTCTAACCAATAACTATTACAAATATTGCTCATTACAGTTCTGGCATAATCCTTCCGTAATTGCCTCGATCAAATTAGCGTTTAGTGACAAGTACAGAACACTTTCGGTCGTATTAGTGTATCTTTGTAGTTACAGATATGATGCAAAATTCAATCGCTTCACTACATTTAAACATTTCTTTGTGCAAGCATTAATTAGGATAGTTTTCCTCCCGTCCTTCTTCCCCCCCCCCCACGAAAAATTACAGTGAATAATTAAGAGCACAGAAGCTGCTGTAAAGACAACATATGATCCCGGATGTTACGACAGGATCATATTTATTTAATAACGATAAGCACGTGATTTTAACCCTCCTATTTCACCACCAGAGACCACATTTTCTGGCTAAGTAATAACAAATATTTGATTGACATCTCGGACCCGACTGAAAAAGTAACGGAAATCCTTTGTAAGAGATTCGAACTATGGTTATAGGAGAAGACTGATGTTAACTCATGGATTCGATCTGCCCTCCTGCAGAATCTGATCCTGTTTCGAACAAAGTGAAACAATTTGGCGCTTATGAGTTAAACAAACAAATTAGCTATTGCTGCAGCATACGGGTTCTACGATGGGTATTATTTCAAACCATTTTGCAAGTTAATTTGCGAGCTTGACAGCGAACCATAGATTCACGTTGCAGCGTACAACAATAGCCGCTACTACGAACGAAGCATCTATACTCACACAGCAGGTATAATACAAGCCATTGTTACGAGAGGTGTGATTGGTTGGTTGTATACATGTAAGTAGCGTAATTGGACGTTTTATTTTCTACCGATTTTGTATTAGGGCACACGGTTCGCAGCCATGGATCTCTGAAAATAAATTGAAATCGAAATTGACGTACACATTTACTTTTTTTTTGAACGGGACTGTACATTGGCTAGTAAAAACAACAGTAAGAATCTGTACATTAAAAGCCTACAAAGCCGAATTTTTGTGAATTTGTTCCTGCACCTCCTTCATTAATATTTTGTGCGTGGTGGTGCGGATGGTCGACAGCTACCGTGGTGCAGATTTGCGCCTTAACACAGCAATTCAATTGATCGTGTCATTCCGCAGTTACGGGGCCACGAATAGCCAGTTTCATTGTTTTACATTGTTTTTAACATCGTTATTAGGAAACAATGCAATTCGGCAACCCCAGGATGTGGGGTATTGTCCTAATCATTTTATTATACTTTTTAAAGTTCAGGTCAACGTAGCCTGAAAGTTAGGGCGTTAGCCTGACAATGAATGGGTTACAAGTTCGAATCCCGTACCAGCACCGCATAGGGGTTATTAGTTTAAGACAGGTAGTAGGTATAGCTAACAGTAGGCAGGTATAAAATAACTGTTAATTATGTATATCACCTACATATGTGCTCTATGGTCTTAGAAATACATCGTACATGCTCTAAGGTTAGAGCATATTAATATACTAATATTGAATTTACGTTGAATTTATGTAAGATTTTTATTTGGCTCAAAGAAGGGAGCCAGTTCCACATGCGACACCATCCCACCATCAAGGGTTCGTATTCACGATAAAAACCTAATTTTGTTTGTGTGAAAAGGCTGAGGCCTAGGGTTGTGGGCAGAGACGGCGTCAGGACTAATTTGTTTGGTGGCCGACAGATGGAACATCTGGAAACAGAATGGGACAATGACTTTTTTCAATGCTGTCGTATTAGGCATTTTGATTCCGTTTAATTCAACCTCAATGTAATATAAGCGTCAATGCAATCCATATTTTGTAAAATTACGCCGCATAAACACAAAATAAATTAAACTCCAAAAAAGAAAAAAGAAATTAAATAAAACAAAATAAAAAACTAAAAGCTCAGTTAGTCTTTGGATTTCAAGATTATCCTGTAATTATTTTTATTATTTTACTTTCTGGTGGTGACCTGAGTGTTGGGGTCGGGGGGGGGGGAGGGGCTGAAATAGCGCCATCACTGGGTGTGGGGAGGTTCCTACATCTAAGATTTGCAAATTTCCACATCAGTTCTTGGTTGGTGGTGGTGGTCGTCTGTGGGACTGGACACACGGGCATTATGCAAACCTTAATTCATTTAGCTAGTAATATGTTAATTAGACAGTGCTGTCCTGAGATTCCCTGCGATGCCTTGGACTACCCAACGTCCTAGATATGTAACACCCTGGGATGTGTAATACCCTGGAATTTCATGGCAATTTATCTGTGTTCACAAATGGTCTTGTGTGAATTAATGGAAGTCATTTTCCTTTTCAACACGTTTGTTAGCCAGTATGCTCAAAATTATGATTAAAGAAACATACTTTGATGATGCATGAATAGACACATGACATACAGAACCACACGTTTATTACGCCCATCCAGAGTTGTTCACAGAGCCATTTCGACATGTTTTTTTTTCTTTAATTTTAACACGATAAACATGAGAAAGCAAGAAGACAAAGGGGAAGAAAGATGCCAAACAGGAAATAAGCAGTCTTTACATTGCAGAAAAAAACTATATGCTTATCGTAGCCGTCCGGAGGACGGGCTTCTTCTACACTATATTATATTAAAGCCTAAGGTACCGAATTTTTGTGAATTTTGTTCCTGCTTCTCCATCGTTAATATTTGGTGCATGCTGGTACAGATGGGTTCTATCGACAGCTACTGTGGTGCAGATTTGCACCTTAACACAGAATTTCAATTGGTCGTGCCATTCTGGAGTTATGAGGAGTGATATGTATACTTTATTGGGATTGCAGCCCATGGCTCCACTCCCGCCCTATAGATACAAACACTAATGCAAACATAAAACATAATCACGTTCCTATCATGCAGTTCATCCCACCACACATCACAAGGGTATTGCAGTATTCTTATTGTGTTTCAACCATGTACAACTACCAGCACGAAACAGTACGGTTACAGGGTCATCGTGGAAATGCTCACACCCAATCCAATCAGATCACGCAAGTTCCTGGCCACTCTCCAACAGACTCGTAATGCGTAGAAAGGCAACGGAACATAATGAGACGGGACAAACACTAAAGCAGCATCCCTGTTTTGCTCACAAACTCTGCTACCACACGCAGGCGACAGATATCCCTCGGTGTAAATTTATGCAAGAGTGCATCCTGTGACGCCGCTTCACGTGTCATCTAATGTGTGTTAGTGTGATCTAATAAGAATACATGAATGCGGTTTAAGGTATTGAAAAGGTATTAATCACAGCTTTCGAACGCTTCAAAGCTCATTTGTTTATCTGTATTAGGTCAAACGTTATAGACTCAAATGTAGTACTATGTATGCTTATCATACTGCCCACAAAAGGTAAATAATATTTTTATTCTGGTTTTTCTGCTTAACCGTTGTCTCTACAAAAAAGTTGGTGGGAATATGTTTTGTGCAGAATGTTGTTCTGAACAATTTCGCAATTCTAAGTTTTTTGATTGGACTTACTGCTCTTGAGATAATCAAAAAAAAACTGTTTTCCGGCCGCCATTTTCTAAGATGGCGGCCAGTATGGCGGCCTGCCACGTTGGCCCCCTTCTAGTATTGAATAACGCTACCTAACTAACAAATTTCAGCAGGTGGCCAAACTTTTACATTCCATGTAACTCCCAGCATGGCAGTCACACGTACTATAAACAACGTTGCCAAAGAAATTGTATTCACGTCCAATTCACGAAAAATAAACCAACTCTAAAAACAAAGCAAAATAAACAAAGCCAAAAACTGGTGAAGAGGCCACCAAGTTGAGAGTGGTTCGGCCCTTCAAAGGAGTTTTATCAACACACCAAAACTAACGAAATAAAACAAATTACAACAAAATTAAAACCAAACCCCAAACCTATAAAGAGGTGACCAAGTTGAGAATGGTTCGGCCTATAGGCAAAAGGTAGTATCAAATTGTTGAAAACCAATTTCTTGTAGACGTGCCACTTTATTACACATCTGCACGGTAGTGGAGTTGAGTCTAATACACAATTTTAAAAAAGGACTGATATCATATCAAAAACCAAAACTGGTAAAAGGGGCCGCCAAGTTCCGAATGGTTCGGCCCTTCAAAGGAGTGATATCAACACACCAAAACATTCGCCAACTTAAGCGCACCGAATAATACTTTGGACGTTAAATGAAAACTTGAATATTGCTCCCGAAAGTAGCATTGTTCTAGTTTTCATTTAACATTCGAACTATTAAGTGGTGCAATTAACTTGGCGAATGTTTTGGTCTGTAGATATAACTTCTTTGAAGGGCCGAACCATTCGGAACTTGGCGGATCCTTTTACCAGTTTTGGTTTTTGATATGATTAATAATAACACAAAGAATGTTTAGTCCTTTTGTTATTATTTATTTTGAATTGGGATATACTCCAATAAAACAGCCCTCTAGCTTTTGCGGATAATAAGGCTAAAAATGTTTTCGCACTCACCCTGTAACCAGACTAAAACTAACTCATGCTAAATATTTTGAAATTATACCCCTCGCGCTACGCGCTCGGGATATAATTGCAGAATAATTAGCATTCGTTTGTTTTAATGTCAGGTTAAAGGCTTCGTGCAAAAACAGTAGCCGTATTTTCAACAAAAGCTCAAGGGTATTACTACTGATAACACAACAGTAGCTTTCGAAAGCTACTGAAGTGTTATCGTTGCAAGTTGGGTGTGATTTTACAAGTTTAGTACACGATCTTGTGAGCAAATTTCTGTCAAAGTGAAATAGCTCGTTTAGCAATTTTTAGGGTACCCAACCACATGTCCCTAATAATCTTTTCTTTTAGTTGTTGAAGGACCAATGGTATAGATCCGGTGGTCCCAGCCATGTCGTAAAATAATGTGCTCTATTGCAGGTATTTATCTGGGTGATTTAACATATTTATACTGCGTTGATGTTCGATTAACGTGCAACAAAACTTGATCACATTTTCCTTCCAATATTATCCGATTGAATTTGAGCGTATCACTATCATAACTGGACTTGTGGGTGTATCAAAGAAGGCCACTTTTCGCCTAGTACAGTCTCTTGAATTTTGCTATTTGCAAACTAAAACTGTCCAACGTAAAAAGTCCATTGTCTACGAACTTTCGAAAAATTCCTTAAAAAAAGAAAACAATGCACAAACGAATGTGATTAATGGAAAGGAATAATTTTTTTTATTGATCTGGTCTCCATACAGGCACCTTTTGTTGCACAAAAGTATAAAATGTGATAGAGAGGCTACAAGACACCTTGGTTCATAAGGCCATAGAACCAAAATCAGAAGGCAAGGACTCCAATTTCATAAAAAGAACAAAACGTTTTACTAAATCTGCTATAAAATATGCTTTTAACCTTGACTCTAAAGTCGATTAAGTCATTGGAGAAGACACCTAACCCAAAAATTGTTTGATCATCAGGTAGGCTACTTTCTACCTGAATTGTTAAATTATTAGGTAGCCGTACTTTTCGCCCACTACCTTAATTGTGTATTACTTTTACCCACAAATGGTTTAATTAGGCGAAATATTGCCCTTGATACCCTTTTCGAATAGGCTAATTGTGGTAATTATCTGCCTTTTTTCCACTTTTATTTTTTTTTATGCTTGTTGTCACCAATAAATGTGTTAGTGAAGTTTT